>JADWOT020000886.1:0-55000 GCA_036345935.2 Taenia hydatigena
GCGGGAGGTGTGGGGTCACCTGATTCGCCTACAATGCAGTATGCTACTATCTTCAACTCAATAGTGCATTAAAGAAGTAAGGTCTTTTCATCTCTTTTACAATTTGGGTTTTGTTTGCAGAAATTAGGGCCAAATCAAATTGTGAATGTAAGCAATTTACGGACACTAAATTTGCAATAGTACAGAGTGCAGCATCGAAAATCCTCATAATTTCGCTCGCACCGACGGTTGCTCTAGTGTTGGTTTCATTAGCACACAAGAACTGCCGCGAGCATAAAAGACAAGGGATCGTTAACAAAGGTGGCAGTGAGGCTTGTGATTTCTGTGTGTATAGCGTTTAGTTTGGCATTGACTCTAAAATTGCGTGTTTATACATGCCCCCGTGTTATAAATGCAGGTAATGGATGCTGCAGCATCTTGCGGTTACACGCGAAGTAAGTGACCCAGAATTGTGGCATCGCTAACAGCCGCGGTCCATCTGAAATCGTTAAGTTTGTTTGCGATCTAAATGGGCGTAAATAAGACTGCATTGATAGCTAATTTGAAGTGGTTCAAGCATGAGCAGCATCTCTTAACACATAGGCTATAATCCTTCTTCAAATCACCACTTTCATTTAATAATTAGTCGTTTGCAGATTGTGTGTGTTGTAAAGCACTTCTTCTTCCAAAATGGAAATTCACCCCTTCAAAAGTCCACAGCATCCCGTTCCATGTTTCGGATCTTCACTTAGTTAATAAGAACGGTTTCTAACTGCAGTGACTATTGTATTATGAATATGCTGATAAGCAGCGTGAAAATTAGCGCAGTCCACGCTGAATGGTCGGTATATTTTGGTTTTGCATACTTGAAATTTGGCCGCAAAGATCAATTTAACCAAACGTTTAGAGGCATGGTTTTTACGTGATCCGTAAGCTTAGGGTGCTATTTTTTAACCTAAGCAGCTAAGGTTTAGTGGTTTGGCATTGATCTTGACATATATTTCATATACCCACACGTTTCGGGTGGGTCTTTGTGTGAGAACACACAACTCCACTCACGTCGCCACCTCACAACACTGAATTTCTTTGAAGCATTACACAACTGCTGGTGCTCGTGACACATATGCACTGGGTAAAAATGTCATTCTGCCTTTCTATTGATGTTGCCTTTAGCCTCAGCCTACGAGTGTGAAGAAATCCCATCTCAAGGTCGCAGCCATTGCACACTCTCGAGAAGAAACAGAAAGCACGGGGTTCCTGCACACATAAACCGGATTTAAGTCGTTTGTGAAGTGTTGACAAATGTGCAGTAAGACTAATTCTGAGATTATAAATGAGAGAGAGGAAAAATGAGTTGCAATGTATTAAGGGAAGGTGATGAACGGGCTTCTTTGACTAGCGTGAACCAAGTGACTCCATCACCGGTCACTACCTCCTCTTGTATATTTCTGTAACATGTTAAGCGAAGTGATGGAAATCTTAGCACCGAGTACTTGAAAGGAACCTCAGAGACCTGATTGATATCAAGCAACACAGTGGACGATTTATTTCAAGCATCAGTCTACACTGCTGTGTGCTTCCTCTTTATCAGTGAAATTTTCAAGCGATGGTATCTGACACACTCGGGTGTCTTGAATGCGAAATGACTTTGAATGAAGAGGGCTAGTAGGTCGCAACCCTGCTGAAGCTGAGACTAGACCAGTTTTTTGGAGTCTACGAATTATATTACTTTTAGAGATGGAGGATTTTATTCTGCCAACATTACTGGCTTTGGGTTTTGGTGGATTGGCTTTGATATTCAGGCATTTTGCACTTTCTGCGCATTTCTTTGAAGTCTGCGTGCGGAGGCGCCAGCACACCCTCACCTCATCGACCTATTTTTTAAAAGACCGAGACTGTTTCGCGCGCTTATGGCACACATAAATGAAACCAAAGTGTCACGCTGCAAAGCCCGTTGACAGTGCAACCAGTCGCAGCCTAATAAACTTGTAGATGTGAATGAGCGCAATCTTGAGATTGCAATTTCGCATACTAGAAAACGGATTGGAAGTAAGAGAAGCTTACACCATGAAACCTACTCTTAATCGTTTGTGAAGTACTGATTTAAATAAGGCATCAATGAGGTTAATACAACTGTATTGGAAAGAAGTCTCTAACCATATCGCTTTATCAACGATAAGGCAGATGCACACAGATACGGTCAAACCAAAGCAGTCACTTCACCGACATATTATGCGTAGTTTACGTGATCTCATCATATGACGTTTCCTTAAATCCCACTTATCTCAGCAAATTTACTCGCATGAGCGAGATTTCGAACGGCGAGTACTTGAAATGAGTGAAAATAGATTTGCTTGAAGCCAGATCGTGCAAGGGTAGAGGCAACGTCAGCAAACAGTGCTAACTTACATGTAAAATTAGTTGCTTGAAATCCCCTCCCTCAAATATCAATTTAGCTTAGTGCATTCCTCCCCCTAATCATCATATTGTTCTTGCAACTGCCTTTCAATTTCTTGGATGCTATGAAAGCACATTACATCTTGCGTTGGTAGGATAAGGCGACGTTTCTCTACCTCAGTACGTTGCAAAACCAAGCTAAATCTATCCATGCGGCTTGGATACGGCGCATGAACAGGACGTGCATAACTTTCGTGCTCAAAAATCTGCCTCTTCGCTAAAACATGGCGACTTCATAGTTGTGTTGATTGTGTTGCAATCGGGGAATTAATCAGCTTTACTAGGTCAGTGTGGGACGTGTGTAAAGTCACGGAGACAGCGCCAAGGGAATAGACACAAATCATGCTGGAAGTGATTGTGGCACTACTGTGTGCAGCTCATTGCTCAGGTATGCTTCTACTTCACTTCCTCATTTCTGGTTCCCTTTTCTGTTTGCCTTTCCTCCATTTTGAAAGTGTCAATGCCAAGATAGAAGGAGTGTCCTAATGACTTTCTCTTTAAAGGAGAAACAGGACCCAAATTGTGGGGCTCCCGTGTTGTTGGGAAGCCGTTCGGAGTCTCATATCCATTAGAATACGAGTACAAGAAGATCTATGTAAGTAAGCTACTGTACTTTATTGGGTACACAATTTTGAATTACGCATGCTAAAATGCATTTCGGGTACATAGAGGTCGAGATTGACATTGTGCTGACTGGCCACAGTGAACCAGTATTACTTCCGTTGCATTTAGGCTCCAGTAGTGTACACCTCAACAGCTGTCCTCAAGATGTTTATCAAGTGTTACGGGTGTGTGGCCTATGACGAATATTGGGGTAGTCCCTGTTATTGGGACGAAAGTAAGCTCACCTCCTCTCACTATTCTGTATTTGATCACTGTTTTATTAATTTGAAATCGTTTATTTCTCAATACACTTATTAGATATCAGACAATTAGCATTTTACTAGGCAATGTCACCCGGAACGTAAGCTTATCGTTTAGCTTGCTAGACGCAAGATTAGAACGCATTATACCTGGAAATTTATAAACTGTCGCACTCTAAATGATTGCTGCATGACCTCTTGGATGTAAGCTAATCGAAACGCCAATTGGCGTTTGACCTAATGGGAGTCAATTTGTGGTCCAAATATATGCATTTTTTATCTTCCATTCCCTGGCATTGCTTTTATTCCAGAAAAAGCTAGCCTCACAATAGAAGACGTGACTAAACAGGAAAAAATTGAAATTGTGGACTTTGGCAGCGATTTGAAGCTGATATCAACCACATACTTTGTGCCAAATCGCAAGTTTCCAGAGCCCAAAGCAGGTATCGCACGATTTCTCACACATAAGCAATCCACTCATTAAAATTCATTCAAGCGATTCTCCTTTATACGTTAGGCGGTGTGGATTTAATGACGTCGTTCCCGGTTTCACGGTTTGTCCAAAGGCGGCGGCCATTTTACATCAATTTTGGCGTTCAAGGAGCAGAAGGCGATGGATGGGTGGGCTGTTCAGTTTCCATACTATCTATTGCTCATTTTGCATATTTTATGTAGTGCTTGTCTATTAAGTATTGTATCTATTCTAAAATAGGCCATACTTTACATAAGTGAATCGAAAAATTGCCTTTGGAAAGGGACCAAGCTTCTACGCCAAGGCGACCCCTCCTGCAGTAAGTCCTGGAAACCTGTGTGCTAAGAGGAATTTTATGGATATTATTTTGCCAATGAGAAAGCTCAGATAATAAAAAGAAGCAAACTGAATAAACAAAACACACAAAATTCGCAGTCTTATTTAAAGCAATGTTTTTATTTGTCACCATTTGGTGCACCTTTGCTATCATGGACGTTTATTCCTAATTTTGTCAGTCAGCATGATGGAAAACAAGGCCTTAGATTTGAGGATATTTTATGGAACATTCTTCCCACGGTCCGACGCAAAAAATGACACTTTCACGTGGATGACAGCAGAACCGCAGTTGACAGTGACCGTCGATTACACACAGAGTGGAACATCACCTGAAGTGGAGGAATGCAAACGTAAGCCTCGCAAGCATGTAACTTCTCCCAAGTGATCAGTTTCTAAGTGAGCTGCTCCACTCGACTTTAGTGAAATTTATGCTGTCCATGATTGTCCTTAGGCTCTACCACCACTTGCTTAACTACTCAGGATCCTTATGTTGCGTTCTGCATTTCAGAGTATGGAGGAGCACGAAGTAAGTCAGTTTGCCAGTAAAGATAGCATGTAATGGATTCAGAATGAAGTGAGAAAAGGCTATGTCAATGCAACGTTCTCGTAAGTACTTCACTTACGTCAAAGCTTCGCGAATTTTAGATAATTAGCCACAAATATGCCTCAAAACCAACAACTTAAGCAATCTTGTAACAGTCTCACAATTTTGAATTGTCATTCCTAATGGTAATAAATGCGATGTATGCAACGTTTGCTTTAGGAGATACGACCATGGCAGCACCCATAAAACCATTACCGACCTCGACGCCTCACTTGGGCGAGTGCTTATTTCACTGAATTTTCTTGACAATACCTGTGTTCTCGCGCCTTTCCAACTAGGCAGGCCAATATAGCAAAGCTACTACTTTTGTGTTAGCATCTGATAAAAAGGGTAGAAAATTCTGTTGCAAAACTGAGTGACAATTGCCCGCATCGAAGCACCTGCGGAGACCACACCTAAATGCGCATCTCACTGTGATTCTTTGATTTTTATTTTAAACGCACAACTGCTAGACACTTTGCCTTTAGGTTGCGATCCTCTTTGCGCCATGACCTCACCCTAGTTCTTTTGCACCTCTGAACAATCTGACACGCTATGAACCCACTCTTGTTCAGTTATTATATTCACGCACAACATTCTTCGTAGAACGATGGGAGGTTGTATTTATTGTAATTAACTGCTGCTTTTGTATTTGAACAGCAACGTCTTATGGTAAGTTGACACATTTGCTTTATTTGGACGTCATCATCTCCATCGCACTTGCCAAAGCCCACATTGGCAACGTTAACTTTCCTTGATTTTTAAACACGCGCAATTACTCCTCATCTGCACGGTCGGTGGTTATATAGTAAATAGCGTTCGCGATGACCGGCATTTCTTAATTTCCTCCCAGATGGCTAAGTGTATTAATCCTAAAATGCTACTCATCTAAATCCATTTGTTACTTTGAAACCTCATTGATTCCCATCATTACCACAAACGGCACAATGACAGCACGGACGCAGTAGCCTTCCGCATTGCTTTGTTAGACTTAACAGCATTCCAATCATCATTTTCTGGGTGTCCAGATTATACACTGTCATTTTTTAGTTGTACTCGGATTGTTGTTGGTCCTGGTGCACATGGAAAGGTGATGATTTCTTCTACATCTGCAATAACTTTTCTTCATAAATGCGCGTTCCATTTTATCTGCCTAACTTCTTAATCTTTTCTACCAAGACGACTCATTTCATTGTTCGCTACCTTATATTTATGTATACCTGCTATGCACTGTTGAAAAAGAAGGGTAAAGTTCTGCAGTGGACGGTTGTGTCGACATAGCAATCTACTGCTGTTGATGTCATGTAGCGCAAAATCGCCAGCGATGAAAGAGACGTGGGATCTGGTGTGCGGCAATGTTTGATTCCTCCTTAGCTGGGGAATACAGGGTCTTTTGTAAATCACAATAAACTTTAGGAAGACGAGAAGACAAGGTGTGATGGGAAAATAACAACTCCACCACCTATCCCACAACACGAAACTCACGCCACACTCTACACTACCACTGAAAATACGCGCTCATCATTGGTTGTTCATCAACTGATAAAAGTCTTTTTCTCGCTCACCAACTCCATCCCCGCTAAACACACTAGCTCAACATCGATCCTTTACCTGATGCCAAATGGTCTCATGCTCACCAACGATCATTTGAACAATGCTGAATTCCATCTCGGCAACTCACTTTATTATTCTCACCCTCTCTCCTTCCATTGCCAATGTGATCTCGTGATCAACATCAGTTATTCACTTAATGCCAATTGCCTTCTCCCGCTCTTGATCCCTCTCTCACTCTCCTTTGCCAATCTAATTACGTGCTCAGCATTGATCATTTGCACAATGCTAACCATCTTTGCGCTCTTTCTTTATCTCTCTCTCACCTTCTATTACTAATAAAATCTCATTCCCGACATCAGTCATTCATTCAACGCTAATTTTCTCCGACCTTTATCTCTCGCCCTCGACCTCTATCGCCCTCGATTCAAATAAAATTTCGTAGTAAACATTAATTAATCACACCATATTAAACTTCTCCTCTCCCTCTCTTTCATCCTCCATTGCCATTGAAATCTCATGCTTAACATCGATAATTTAATCAATGATACTTTCTCGTTTTTTTTCTATCTCTTACAATCACCCTTCATCTTTAATAGTATCTTGAACTGAAAATTGACCATTTGCAGAATGTTAAATGTCTTCTGCCGTTCTCTTTCACTCCTTTTATTATCCATTCTCACAAATGAGATCTCGGGCCCAACATCGACCATTAACCCAACGCTAATTTTCTCCCATCGCTCTTTATCTTTCCTTTACCCTCCACCACAAATAAAAGCTCGAGCTCAATATCGAGGTGCTGGCTACGCTCTTGGCTTAGCTAAATTGGTAAACCGTGGGACTAGCTTATGCTCAATCCTTCAATCTCAACACTGATGGCAGAGAACCATCGAAGGTGGTAGTTTGGGTAGCTACACAGTGCTGTTTCTTCTCGACTATCTGAGTTGCAATCGTGCGCATAATCCATTCTTCGGTTTTTCATTTCAATAGTGTTCCCTTAATTTGGACCAATAAAATGCTCTGTATTTTTCCAAACATGGCAAGTTTTGTAAGCTGAACCCCTAACAAAGGGTTGTATTCCAATCAAATTGCCCCCAGAACTGGCCTATTGGTGAATACCATGACAGAGGGGAATAGAACCAAGAAGGTAAAACAAAATCTCACAACACGGTTCTTTGCCCCATTTCGCATCATGTCACACAGCCTTCCTTTAGATCACAGCACAGTACATCAAGGCGCAAAGCAAAACAGAGCAGAGCCGTGTACACGAAACCACATCGCTTTACCTTGAGATGCCAGTTCTTTCATCCTTGTCATGCTGATCTTACAGTCTGCACCCCAATAGGCGTGTTAAGAGGAGAGAGATGGAATTAGTTTTGAGCTTTTCGTAATAACCCTTTTTTTTGTTTAGTTGTTACTGTTATCATTACCTCTCCTGTTTTAACATGTCATGTTGATAAAATGAAATGCTTATCTTATTTTAAGTGCACATATTAAGCGAAGTGTGGTAGAGTGCATCAAACCTCATGCTAGGCGGAAAAATTGAATTCCTATCGTCAAAACTATACTCGTTGGAAGGAATAAAGGTAGTAATAAAGGCGATACGTGGTTAGAAGCTTGCAGGGGAATAAAATCTGGACTGCAACATTTTAATCATGCATCCAAAACCGGTCTTAGACGTAATAATTAGTGCTGACCCTCAAGCAATTGTTTTGCTATCAAAAAAAGGACGTAGATGGGTCGTTCTGGTTTCATTTAGTTATTTGCTCAGGTAGGTAAGCGTGTGAGTACATGGTTGGATGGACAAGCAAGGACAGAAAGGCAGACCGACGTAGCCTTACGGCACCTACTTTCCTTAGATAAAATCGCACACTAATTGCTGATGACCTACTTTGCAATTTTCTTCTCCTTTTTTTCATTCTGCGCCATTTGCCTCCAATACCCTTCTGTTGTGCCAACCTACTCCTTGCTGTTGAATATTTACGCTACTTCTACCCTACCAAAGAGGTCTAACCAGCGCCACTATTCTCAACATAGCATAGCCAAACCTATAGCGTTTACACATTAGGCTACATCGACTGTATCCTACGGATCTTTAAACCATCCCCTGTGAATTCGCGGAATTCATTGGCAGTGAACAAACTAACCTGCACTAACTTGGTCAACATCTTCGTTGGCTCATAATCGTACACTTTGGTATGTTGGGCCTAACTAGAATTGACTAAATCACGCTACACTGGGCTGGGTCGTACTTTACCCATGACTGCATCCCGCTTTAGCTTAAGTTGACCTGGCTTGTCTTACGCAAAATGACGTGTTCTAAGGGTCGCGTTTTAAACTCCTTCCTTCTTGCTACTTGCATTTACCCACACCGTTCCTCTCAGTTTGACTTATGCTGTTTCCACTCACTCCCTCAATAGTAACGGCGAGCAGACCAACCCCGATGCCTACTTTGGCAACTGTAGTCTAATTACTCGCGTATGGGCCCATCTGACTGATTGATCTTTTTCCATCTAGATAGTCTGCCATCCTTATGCCTCACAGAAGCGACATGAAAGTACAATCAGTTTCCAACGTGTTTTAGGTTAGGTGAATGTTTGCCCATGCATTCGTTCAAATATCTCCTCTGCCTTACCTTTTAGTTGCTTGGATAGACTAATTTAAATCTAACCTTTCATTCGCATGCAATTATTTAACTGCTTTGCTAAATGGTTTCATCTTTTAGCCTTCTTTTCGACCGTCTCTTATCTGCCTACTTACTTAACTGACTTTGTGTTAATAGACCTATCTATCTTTGTTTTCCTTTTATTAGATGAAATCGAGCACCTTGTGTGGAGCGAAGCAGCTTTTAAGCACCAAAATGTTGCATAGTGCGAAAGTATAAGTGGGGTGCACAAAAAGTGAAGACAGCATAGCGTAAAAATCAGATGTGTCAAAATAACAAGAGGTTTCATGACAGATGAGGACGATTTGTAGAATATAGTCCGGTTCCTGAGGAACTTATGGAATCAAGGAAGAAATGGCGATGACAAGGCAGTGTTAGTGTAATGACAGGCTTAAAGGTGAAGTCGCCTTTCAAAATTTATGACATTGTAAGTTAAACGCGTTTATTTCGTCCGGCAATTCAGATGCTTAGAGATGGACACCCTCACAAACCTTTATCCGCTCCCACATTCAGTGGTGGGTTGAGAGGACTTGTGATAAAAACACTGCATTCCATGAAGTGGATTTTAAGTTTTAGTGACTCAGAAATTTTTTTCGTCACCATCAAATACGATAGACGACATACGAAACGCTTAATTAAGCTGGAATGAGGGACGTAAATGATATCAGATATCATCCAATGTCCACATTTTACGGTAATTATCCATAAATGAACACTCCTTTCCTTTTCATTCAACTCTTTAAGTCAACATAGAAACTGTATCCAATCCATTCATGTGGCCAATCTCTCATTCAATAATTATTCGTCATCAAGTATTGCAGTCCCTTTGCCATCAGATCGGCAACGTGGCATTCGCAGTCGGTGAGGTCATACCTACCACATCTACGTTTCGCATACTCATCAGTTCGTACTATTAAATCCCATTTTTTTAGGATCACGACCAAAGTACTGAGCCATGCTTCTGCTTCGGCCGATAGTAAAATACACATAAGGGATCTTTACCGTGACCACACACGAAGAAGCATTCACTTGCAAGGGACAGGTTTCTTACAACTTATTCATCGTTTCCTCATGCGGTCGATGTGTTACTTTCCAAACATCTCTGGCATTATTTTAGGCACATTGCCCACTTAGTACAAGTTTGAGCAGAAGAAAGGAGGATAGATACGGAACGGGTCAAAAGGAAAGCTAAAAGATGATGTCGTTGTTTTTGAAAATTCGTAGTACTGAGATTGATGCACTTTTGCTAAGCATCCCGGATATCAGATTAACTTCGCTTTTACTTTAATTACATTTCAGTAAGCAGGAAGCGCGTTTCCACTTATAAGTTCTACAATCCACCAAAGCTTACTCTTAGCACTAACCACTTTGAATCGTATGTTAAGTTTTCTGATGGGATGGATGGAGCGTATTCATTACAGCCCTGATCGAACTGCCAGTTCTGCATTGCTGCTTCTGCACAAGTTTATAAAGATTACCGTGATGTTACTTAGATTAGTAGGCGAAAGCGGCAATTTCCAGTTTAATTCTTTTAAAATATGCTGTTGTTTCACAAAACATTGTTCTACTCTGAGTGCCGCTAATGATTACTCACATCTGTTTATCATCGAGGTCCCGAGTCCCAAATCATTGGCGGAATAGCATTGTAAAAGGTGCCTGCATCCTATGATTTCTTATTATGCCCCTCATGCAAAGCTTAACTAAAGGTCTCCACTCAATAGACTCATAAACTTTACGAATCATTCACAGGATTCCCATTATTAACTCATTACAATCGTTGTTTCAGTCGAATTGACATAGCACTAACATCTTCATGATTCATAGGTGGCATCGCAGCTGTTGATTTGCATTAAAAAGACATCGGAACAAAAGGACACAAAGCTTTTGTCATTAAATAGCTACTCTCTACGTTTTGGGACCATAGAAAAAACTGGTTGACACTAGGCCATATCTGGTAGTCTCGATCCGTGTACGCACTAGACGGCTCACGTATGAAACAATGGCAAATTAGCAGAATGGGTCATGCATATAACGTTCGATTTGGATCAATCCTGGTTATAGAGGTACTCGATTATTTAAGGGTAAGCTTTTCGGCATTATTACTTATCAGTGTTGACCTAGGGGCCCCCATCAGTGGCCAAACCTTACCTTGCAATTTGATTGGAGATCTGCCCTAAGAACTTACTAAATTGAATAAGCTCCTGTTGTAATTCTAATCAAATGTAAGTCTATAAAAACAGAAGATGGCGCAGCTCTGTATGCTTGCATTAGTTTAGCTTTCCTTGCCAAAATGGGCTGCTTAATTATTAACCAGGTCTAAATTTTACCGCACAACATGGGAATATCACAGCTACCAGAGATAAAAAAACGGCTGAGTACAAAATTGAATAATTGTAAATGAAGAATCAGGAAAACAGCTCTTAGCTATGTGCTGACGTTACCCCATTCTTTGCATTAAAATTAATCGCATTACATTGTGCTCATTCCAAGGCATCAAACGTCTTGCATTTGAACCGCACTTGAATTGAACTCAAAAAACCTAACATTTGATTTGATACCAAACTCCAGTTAAATTAAGACTGAAATAAACAAAATATTGCGCAGTGTGACATCCACGCTCTCTGATTTTTGTTAATGCACACTCTAAATACAGCTTCATGACACGGATACTATAGTTTTAGAGGAGATCTACGTTTTTGGCACTGTAGCGGTTCAACAGCTAGGGCCTCGTTGGAACAAAGTAGTTTGCTTAGAAAGGAGTGCACTTAAGATAATTTGCCATTTTTACCTATGTATTGTCCCACGCACACATTTATCCAAGCCACCAGTCAAAACCCAATACCATTCTGACCTATTCGATGGTGGTGGAACGCGGTGGTCAGCTCTTTTGCAATTACATCCTTTACTTGCATTACCTCGAAGGCTTCTATCCGCAATCCCTTGGCTATTGATACGCGGCTTACAGATTTACATGGATAGCAAAAAGAATAGCCTACTACTGGCAGTAGAAGCTAACGAATTACTCCTCTAATATTTACTTTACGAAAGGCCGAACCCATCTTTGCGCTCGTCTTGACGTTAGTTTTACTTGTCTAGCCCATTTTGGCGACACTTGCCTGTGAACTCGATCATAAGGTAAAAAAAGGCTTTCATCTATTGTGGCACCCATACATCTCACACATGCATGATTCTTAGGTATGGAATCATCACGTCCAAAGCATTAATAGATTCACATAACTTCAATGTTGTTACAGATAAAACCAGTAATTTTACGTTGCGAGTTGATGTCATCCTAATTTGCGAAGAAAAGTTGCGATCCTTAGTGATAGGAATCGAACAAAGGGGCAGTAATGAAATCAAATTTATTAAACAAGGAAAAGGTGGAGATCATTTGGAAATGTTGCGATCACGACAGCATGCTCTACTGCATGGTTCAGTTGGAAAGTAATTCTAAAAGTGCAGCAAGACAGGCAGCCCTAAGCCTCCTAAGTAGGTTCCAGATAATCCATCTCGGAGGATAGAACTTTAGATCACACAAAAACCTTGGAATTAAAACTAATGCTTGCATCTTGGCAACAAAGTTCCATGGCTTCACTAAATTGACGTTGAGTTATTTGAGGCAGCACAGTAAGGAGAAAAGGAATGCTGGGAAAATGTCTGCGTAGGCTCTAAAATCAGATCATGTCATATGAGATACGGGGGGACCTTGGACGAATATCCTCGAGTGGTGCTCGCCGCTTGTTCAGGCTCCGAATAAATTGCTTTCTGACTTGATTCGACGTAAATGACCTTCTGGTAGTCATTTTGACATCTGGCTTGGTAAAAGTTTTAGAATGTGCATTGAACATAAACTCCAAGCAAAAATAAGAGACCGGCCATTTGATGGCACGTTAAGACTTTCAATTCTTTGAAGCTACGAGGCGTTTTACGGTGTACGACTCTATGCAGCTGTATGAAAAACAGTGATTTAGCCTTGATGAACCAGGAAGAAGCCGATAATTCAGGCAAACCTCTTGCAAATTTACTAACGCTGCCATGAAATCGCATGACCATGTGGCTGAACTAATGTGTCATTGGAACGGTGTTTATGCATACTTTCAATTAAATGTAGTTTTAAAATCGCGCGTCTTGGCAGAAAAGCATAGAGCACTACATAAAACTTGCCACTAGTACATCAGTCACCTTAGTGATAACGGCGCGACCAAAGGCGATGTCAAGTACAACCAAACAAAAGTGGATTTGTTTGTGCAGCACTCACAATACTGTGCATTTAATTCCGCCTGAGCGAGAAAAGGACTACTGTCTACAACCTCGACATTCTTGTAAGCAGCCTTTGACATCAAGAAAGATCGCGACTTCACCTTCGTTTGTACCTGGGGTATTACATTTGAACTACTAGTTGTCTTGCCACGAATCATAATTACCTCAAATGCAATCGAAAAACCACTACACACGTGGTACCCACGGCTGCGTCTCGGTGGTACTCAGACCTCTAACAGCAGATAGGACTGCCAAAATGATGGGATGATCAGAGCATGACTTTGATTAATTGTGCAGTTTTTGTTTCAAAATTCCTGGAATGGCTTGCCCTTAGTTGCAGGGTTCTCCACTTCTGAAAAAAAGTTTGCCTTGATGGAACATACATCAAATATGCAAGCGACTATTCCACAAATCCCTCCTTCTATTTCGTCAAATTTTTACAATCTGTGCCGTTTTAACTGAGAACGCATTTGACCACGTCAGTTGCCCTTCTAAATACTGAGCTTTTTCTGGTAATACAAAAGTAGCTCTCAAGTCCAAAAGGGACTTTGAGTGCTTTATTTGCAGTTTATATTAAATATTAGTTTTCCAAATTGCACGATGTTCGCTGCCTCGTCTTCTCATCCAACTCTAAACATAAACAAATAAAAAGTAAGATTAGTGAAATAGAAAGACATTGAAATCTCGCAAAGGTACGAATCCAGCTGGGTAGCACTTGGATAAAGTGCTAGTTGACCTGCCACTGTTTTACTCGCCTGCTGACCAATCGTATCTGCAATAATGACAAATGATTCAGGGAAAGGGTCAATATTGCCTTACGGTTTTATTTTATCAAGATTCTACTAACAAACTTAAGCAGTTCTAGTGTTTTCGAATAACTATCGGCTAGCATTACAAATTCTGTACTACAACGGACATCCCGCATAGAATTATCTTTACCCTTAAAGCAAGGTGGAAGCTCAGGGCAACCTTAATCTGCCACTGCTTTGCCGGCCTTCCCAACGCCGAACCCACTCCTATTTGAAGCGTCGTCAAAGTTGCGTCAAGAGCTGCTACAACCATGAGTGCAGCAACCGTATCTAACGCCAAGAGCGTATCAACAACTTCCAGCAAGCGTTTTCTCAATTCCAAATCATCTTCTCCAGCAGCTTGCTGCCAGCATGCCTATGTCTGATTCAAAATTCTTTACACTGCCAACCGCAGAACAGCCTCAGGTACGCCAGACATTATCTGAGGCACAGAGACAAGGCAAACGCAGGGTTCTCTTTACCCAGTTCTAAATCGGTGGTGATATGATGTTGAGGCACAAGCAGCAACTTTTCGCGCTGGCGAAGTTGCTGAAAATCAGCTTGGTGCTAAAACAGATCCTCAGCGGTAAACCAGCTTCTGAGACCCGTCCAGAGGCGCAAGACTTCGGCTACAGTGATAAAAATAACAGCCTTGAGGAGTCTAATGCACTAAAAGGAGGTGACAAGTTCACTGCGATAATGACGTAGACACCAAAGCGCTTCTGCTTGTGATACGATTATGCAGAGCTCTATGCCCTCCGAGAGAATCAAATGCTCGTGCTAATCACTCGAGCGGAGGTGTAATCATCATTTTTCGACACTGTCACAAAGCTCTAGAATCCAGAAGGGTGCGGCATTTGTGCTGCGATGTCCATAATAAGTCATATCGGAGGACCAATGGTCACGGCGGAGCTAATGGTGCCGATTTGGATCATGGCACACTTGGGCTTGTGCCAGATAGAGCTCAGATAACAGCACTGCACCGTCGAAGAAATCGAAGCCAAGCCTCTTCTTAGCTGCGGACACTCTAATCAGAGGGATAGTAAGTAGGTTTCAGGTTAAAAGCCACCACTTCCTTTCAGTTAACGTCTTTGAAGAACTCAAGACGCTTCACGCCACCAAAGTTCAGGCGCTCCTTGTGATCGTGAGTGAGACGAGCTTAGAAGAATTTGCGCAGGGAATTGCACAATTTTGGCGAGCGGCTTATCATGAACTCGCCTGTGCGCAGCCAATCGCGCATTGGTATGCCCAGGCTCCACACATTCGCTCTCATCGTGACAAAGAATTGTGCTCCTGTGAAGCCTGTCTTTTTAGGAGGTCCCGACTTTCGAGACACGTAGTATGAGCGACCAAAAAGTGCAATTAAAATGTGTTTAAAATCAACAATAAGCACGTTGAACTTGACGTCCAAGTGGACGATGCGAATGGCACGAAGGTACTCTAGATCACAAATGAACTCACAGCTATAAAATCGTGCGTCACTTTCACCGAGGTCGCCAACATTTGAGACGAGAATCCGCCTCCTTTGCACAGCACAAAGGCCTAAGCCAGACGTGTTCGACAGCTTTTAATCGGAGTAAGTAGAAATGGTGCTTGGTCCTCCTGTCTGGTGAGTCTTGCTAGAATGTGGTGTTCTCAAAGAGCACACCGAACAGCAAAGCTGTTTCGCAAATAGAACCTCTTCAATGCACAAGTCATGGCCATCGCGGTCTCGTCACATCTTCTTGTTTAGACACTTTCTAGACAAAGGTATAGGAACCACTATAAATAAATTCCACCACATGAATCTATCCAGCATCCAAGCCTTGGACTTACTCAAGGCTGACTTGTTTGTCTATCGACTGACCTCAGATGCTGGCGCAGCTGCTAAAGGCGCATTCGCCTAGGCCAATCGAATCAGATCCCACTTTCTACTGGCTCGTCGCATTTGATTCTCATCCACGACGCCAGGTCAACATTGGAGGTGCCATGACTAATGTGAGTCGTTTAACATCACGCATGCTTGATTTGAATGACACTTTGAAATAGGCAGTAAATGGAGGTCAAATATTAAATCTACGGGGCATTTATGGTGCTAAGGCTACTTTGTGTTCCTCTTAATCGTATAAGCAGACGATTTGATCCTATCTTTGTCTGCTTCAGCGGCAAGCTAATTTTCGGGCGAATCCGACATCACTCTAGGTTGCTGCTTGTGCCCTGATAATATATCAGCGCCTTTTCCTCCCAGTAGTTCCAATGTTTTCATTGAGGCAGCTGTCCCACGAGTCGGTTGATGAGACACGAATCTTCAGCTTTGTTGCAGACGCCTCATTGGCAGAAATTTTCCCACCGGCTTCCTTCGTAATGTAGCGCTCATTCTGGGACCATGTCTTAACCTAGCGGAAAATTCAAAAGTATGACGAATTTAGACCGCTTAATCGCTACACACTAATATCTGTCTTTAAACAGTTAATTTAGCAACTTGATTCTCGACTAACCAGAGTCCCGACAGGTTGATGCGACTCGCCAGTTCCTTGCAGACATTCATTTTGAGGTAGTTTTTCTCATTAAAGTACTTTAATATCTCACCAATTTGGTATGGGGTGAAAAGAATCCTGCGTCTGCTTTGTTTTTGTGTCTCTAATACTGTCTGGTGTACCTGAGGTTGTTCTGCGGTTGGTGTTATAAAGAAGCTTGCTGAACCATGCATGGGTACGGTGGCAGCAAGTTGCTGGAGAAGAAAGTAATTTGGAACTGAGAAGACGTTTGCCGGGAGTTGTTGGTATGTGCTTGGCAGTGAGGACATTGACTGCACCTGTGGTTGTAGCGGCTGCTGATGTAAATTTGACAAAGTGGCGACAAGAAGTGGGTTCGGCGTCGGAAAGATTGGCAATGTAGTGGTAGATTGAGTTAGTCTGAGCTTCCAGCTTGCTTTGAAGTAAAAAAAATCGATGCAGGGTATCTTTTGTAGCACAGGTCCTGAAGTTTGTCCCCCTTCGGGTACAACTTAGCATTCCGTATTTGGCGCTCCTGTGAAACGAAAATGTCTGGAATAAGTACATATGCATCTGCATGTACCTACATGTCATTTCCACATTTATTTGGGTCAAGGGCTTATTCATTTTCGAGTGTGCAACTTTGAGTATGCAATTGGGTCCTTTTTGACCCCAACCCTGCTGGCTGGCTCAACTGGGTGTGAATGCGTGGTCGATTAGACGGCTTCGCGATGGTTGGAAATAGCAATGTCACCGACGAGAAGCATTGTACAAAAGCTTTTCAATGCCAACCCTGACCGATGTGCGAATAAAAAGTACAGCTGCATGGGACAACAAATGAGCCCAGTTTTAACTCATGATGACCGATGGACGGAATATGGTATCAAAAGGACAAAAGCTTGAGGTAAAAGGTATGCAAACAAGGAAGCATAAAAGAGTGATAAGGTAATTTGATAAATAATTCCCTTGTCTTGCAGCGTTGCCAGATGTTGGAGTTGTTTAGGATCGAGAGGGTCCACAGGCTTTATCACTGTGAAGTTGGACATGATGAACTTGTGACCACACAATTCTGCGCTGTATTTATGGGCTATGAGAGCCAATAAAATATACGTTCACGAATCAGACCATTAAAATTCGAGAGTCTTAATCGTTTCGAAACAATTACCTGCAACGGCGTCATGTCGTGACGATGAGGCACGCAGCTCTTTTGCTTGCGTCCGGTGATTTTGAACGCTTAACCGGTTAATGCTGTTTTGCGCAATCCCTTACTTAAAGACAAAATATTGTGCAACGCTTACTACACTTGGTCGTTGGAAATGTTAATTCCTGCGCTTTGCAGGAAGACGAATTTAAAGGCACATGAAAGACCATCAATGCAGTTCTGCGCTGACGTGATCCACATCACTCCGACGTCCATGAATGCCTGGCGTGACCCTGCTAGCCATTCAGCATTGCTGCATCTCATCTTCGGCAGCAACTGCATTCTTAAAGCTACAGTACTCGACACCTGCTCTCCTCCCTTACCTATAATCGGTACCAATGCTAGCAAACCGAGTAGTCTTTCAACATAACTTTGGTACTAGTTTTCCATTCGTCTGGCTAAAGTGCGTTTCAGCATCTTAGCCATTTAGTCATTAGCTATCTACTATTTGAATGCATTCTGTGAACACTGCAGACAGGTCTGTCCCGGCCAGCCTCATATATTAACCGCGTGCTGCCCGAATTAACCCTCAATCACTCCGCAGATCGAGAAAGGAACAGGCGAACATGTCGATAGTTGAGAAAATCGACGGGTAGGTGGGTCGATAGATAAAGGGATTGAGATTTACGGAGTGACTGGAAGGTCATTGGGCAGCTGACACTAGCATTATCGCCTCACCAAGCCTCTAGCTCTGCATCTCTACTACCTGACTTAACAAGTGCATAAAAATGAACAGATGAACAGTCAAAGAATCCCATTACCTTGCAAAGATATCCTCCAAAAACAACATGCACAATAGGTTTGGTGGTGGGAAAGGATACAATGAGTAGAGGGAAAGACGTTGATATGACACTACTTGCGACGGCTGCCAAAACCAGGTTCTCATTGCCATCTATGTACTACAGAAAAGGTGGCACATCACAAAAAGCATTTGTATAACGAACATAATGCCAACTGATGTCACGACACTAGGGTGGGAACTGCATAACACCTCGCCTTTGCCCATGTCTGCGTGGGACTTATCGGCTCAACATCAAGCGTTGCTTTAAAAAAGGAACGCGACAACTGATCTATATCGTCAATTATGGGCTTGCAGAGCTGGGGACCCACGTACACCTTAAGCGTGTCTATGCTAGTGATACACTCTCCTCCTTCCACGCTACCTTGTGCACATACAGCTCCATTTCATCGGACATATGCATGATAGCACTCAGTCAATCAACATTATGTGTAATGGACTAGCCAATATATTCGTGCGCTTCAAACGGTAAAATCACAAGTAACGTGCGTAAATAAGACATTATGGCCAACTTCTACCCTCATCGTTGTTGGCAGCAATGTGATCAAAATTAATCAATGCTCTCCCAAACACGAGTCACGACGGTGTCAGGGTGTTACTTTAGCATCTTCGACAGTCAAATGTTCTGACATAGATGAAGCGATTCCAACACGACCACTCACATCAGACAGGACTGCGTAAGTGTTCAAGCGCCGCATCTCATGCCACTGAGGTAAAGCTGATAAAGATAACTGGGCGGGGAGGTCCACAGACAGCGAAATAAACAGGTCTCCTCACCTTCGCCTGTCTATCCATCCACACATCCACCAGCCAACTAACCCAATTAACAGGTAAGTGAATAGATCGCAAAAAGAAATAGATGAAGCATGATGCTTGACAGTACACATTTGTCTGTCTCGGGAGACGTCCACTAATTACTGGTAGGCATAAATATTAACCCAGCTGATCCAAGGGAGACGTCAAACCTGTCTCCATGACGCATCGGTTGGCTATTTGTCGCAAGGTGCAAAGAGCTAAAGCCAAGGCTACTTACTACTACAACTAAGGCGAGGGCGGAGAAGACCACACCAAACTGCTACATTGCTACATCAGGAGGAGCGAACAAATCGAGACTATCAGTGGGCTGCCTTCCAACCTATCACCGTGTTAATACGTTTCCAATGAACACTTCATTCATAAGTATGTAAGTGGCAGGCATCGCAGGATGCTACTTTGCCAACAATGAATGTGTACAGTTCAATGGCTTACAAAAGCACCGCCAAACAACCGAAGTCGCGTCCTATCCCATGCCTGTTCGCTCATTTACAAAGCAGCCTCATTAGAAAGGAACCTATAGAGTCGCCTGACATTTGGCAAAATTTGAGCACGCGTAGGAATGGACATTAAATTACGAGGTGGACCTCCTCAACTCCGCAAAACAATGAGAAGAAGTAAAGCAGTAGCAAGCTTCTTAACCACGAGTAGACTAATTAGAATATGTTAACTTGACACAACTGTGCAAAGTGCCATGCTGACGTTCGAGTTAGTAAATAAGAACACTTATTTGGAGATGATAGTCGCAGTCCATTGTAAATGCCTTTACGTGCAATGGCTCAAATCGCCGTATATTGCCCACAAGCATCAAATACACTCAATCCAGTCACCACGGATTTAGCATGATTTGCAATAGATGAAATCAAATTGGCTGAATTGAAATTCCTTAAATATTCGTTAAAACTCACTTAACAACCTTCCTTGGTTAGGCTAGAATGACAATACGGGCAATAGACAAACGTAAGCCATCCACCCTTATAAACGGAAGGCGAATTCAGCCAGTGGCACGGCCAGATGTCAATGAGCACAAAAACTAGAAATAATAATATTTAAAATGTACTAGTGCTGGGTAAAAGCCCCTCAACAACTGGCGGCAGCAAGCAGGTGGAACACGTGAAATATAAGAAGGTAGAAAATGCACAGTTATTCCTAAACCAGCGTTGGAATCCCATAGATCATACCAACCGTAGCCAATACAAAAGACCACACGTTGCACTCAGGCGTCACACCTCACCAAAGTGCATTAACGAAAAATAGCATGACCAAATAGGGCTTATCAAATGCATATTATGTTAATTCTACGCACCTATAAATTGACGAGTCACTTCCTTCATGCATTTACGATCATCACAATCATTGACACGGCCTTCTCTGCCTGCCACGTCGCAAAGCAGGAGCCATGGCACGTCACCGCCTGCACTTACTTCACGGCAGACTTCCAACGGTTCTGACGAAATTCCACCAGCGAGCGCTGATCTCCAAAACGCCCGTCGGTAGCGGCACAGCCTCAACGAAGCACCTGTTCTTTGCAGAGTCGGAAGGAAAACTGCCAATGTACTGCTTCTTTTGTTCATTCATCCCCATTTGACGTGATAAAATCCGGTGCCTGCATCCACCCATTACCAGCGTCACCAAATATTTCATCCAAGGAACAAACTGAGATTTAAAGAAACAATGCCAATCGAGGAGGCGGATTAAAACGCTGCGCGGAAGATGGAGTAGGCTGCACGCTGATGCCTCAGTCGCAGCAGAGTCTTTACAATCTTGGCTTAGGCTTGTTTCGATCACGTCCACTGAGGTTACGGGAGTTGACATTCAGTTCGTCAGTGGATAAGAAGGGGAAGCACAGCTGCTATATCTGCGTCCAATGAGCATGGCAAATTCCACTGACAGGATCACTGTAGCAATTTAAAAATGTAGCTATCATATTGCATTTGTGAATGGACTTCGAGGAAAGGATAGACAACGAATTTGTTGAGGCTTAGCATCGATTAAACCAACTTCTAGGCTGTAGTAGAGAGCACAAGAGCAAACTTCAAATCCGGCATTTTTAGTAATCTCTTGGAGTTTACAAGATACATCACCACAGATAGGTACATTATTGTCATCCTTAGGGTCCGTTTAATCATCAGTGACGCCACTTGGAGCCTACAATAAAGCAGCTTCCATCATTCTTAAACAAGCAAAGCTTACTCAACCGAAATGCAACCGCAATCAAAACAAGCAACGCACCCGCCATATTGGCAGACGACATACTAAACACTCCTGGCGACCTTGAAACTGCCCAACTAGAACAACCACTGTCGGGTAATTACCTTTTAATCTTAAAACTCATAACAATACACGAAACATGCGACCGAATTAAGGTTAGTAAATGCTGTTGAAATTGATCTATGCGATAGTTTTAAACCAAATACAACTCGTCTTCGAAAATAGGTTAATTGAAAACTAATATACAATTGCAAGAAGTTGCATGCTATTATAGAAACATTACGCACCATTTAAACCTTAGTACTTACGCAGTGTTTTGAGGATCCCTTGAAGGCATAAAAAAGGAAAAGACCAGGACGGAATGTACATAGTTCACAGACAGGGGCTTGGAGTTGCTGGCATGGCTTGGAGGACAGCGTACGCGGTTAGGGCAATATGGCCACCTCTATTCCTCTCACCGAAGCCGGCAGTCCGATCAAACAAAGTATTAAGGTTGCTCCTCTCTTCTTTCTAGCGTCGTCCCCGCCGCTCCCCTTGGTAGATCTCCCACGTCAGTCATCACAACGTAATCAGCGCTGCAAGAAGCACTCACGAGCTAACAGTGTGAGTCGTCGACACTAGACGCGATTGAGGCGATGCTTAACACCAACGTCGGTGATCCCTCTTCGCAGTTCCATTTGACCTAGAGTTTCGTCCGGCTTGGGAATAAGTTGGAAAATAGGAGTTTCTGCCGGCCGTCAGTATGTCCTTAGGGAGACGTTAGCACACCACTCCCCTTAAGCAGGTATATTAGGAGTAATCTCCGGACCGATGTCTTTCCAGATGGTCCACGGCTGACGTCGCTTCGTTTGTTAATAGCCTTCTTGTAGAACACAGAAATGTGGTAGATGCCTAAGGAGGACATCGTTCTTAGCCCTTCTGCAATGGGATGTCAGAGATACTCCCAACCGTAGCACATGTACAGGTGGTAGAGACAGAGATAGAAATCCTATAGAGTCGGATTCGCTTTTCGTTGTCACCAATGTAGCGTCCCAAGGCTCTCTTGAGGGCAAAAGAAAGCAAAATACCAGGGCAGAACATATGTATTCAACTCACAGAGAGATCCGAGCTACTGGCATGGCCCAGAGGCCAGCCTATGCGGCTACAGCAGTATGGCCACTCCTGTGATTCTGACCGGAACCGGCAGTCCAACCAAAAAAAGTATTACAGCAGTGGATGCATGAAATGAACAAAAAGTGTAAACAATTTTCTGCTTTCGCAAGTTAAATATCATGTTTGATTTTTTTCTAAAACTTAAATCAGTTTCGCAAATTATTTTGGCTGGATATCCAAACGCGTAATTTGGTTAGATTTTTAGTGCCAATTTAACCGCAAGGTCGTTAGTTGTGTGGTGAGGTTTAAAAGGTATTTGAGATTGAAGGGAGCTAGGATTAAAGTCCCATCTGTCTCAAGTTGCGTGCATGCGTATACCTGAGATTGCTGTGATATTTGCGCATATTTAGAAGACGCTTCTAGGTGTTGGCACATCTGATGAGGGGTGTTGGAAGCTGCTACTAAACTAGGCGACTGTAAACTACACCAGAAAATGAGGAGGAGGAATAGAGTCTAGCAGAAAAAAAATTGGTACCCAAGTCTTTTCCTCGGTGGTCGACGACGACGCAATAGACAGTGCCTGATCTTCCAAAGTGATAGTGAAGGCTTGGCGTTCGTTTGAGTGAAGACCTGTGGGAAGGAGGACGGAGGTAATGTGCACATCTATGTTTGGCCCAAGCGTCGAAGCGGGAATAGTTACCACTGACCGTACAGAGCTTACTAAATGGGAAACATTATATATGGAGGAATTTGCGGATTCTCCTCGAAAGGCATTCTTGTTAGCATAGTGTGGTGTGCGGGTTGTGGTATTCTTTATTGGTCGGCCAAAGACTGTGTGTCGGCTTAAGTTGCATTCTCATTTCCAACTTGCCTGGCATGCATAGCACCCAAGCAACTTTCCTCTGGGTTTCCTTGCAGCAAAATACAGTGTGTGCCGCACAGCATCTTTGTTGCATGACTATCGGCTCACTCTTTTTTAATCGTATAACGATCCAAGACTTTGCAAGCATGAAATCAGATGCAAGAACTACGATAATGACCTTACACACAAGACTCTGACTATGCTTTTTACTGGAGGAGAGTGTAGCACAATGCACGGGAGGGGATGAGCTTCGTGATGGAAACACATACATGTGCAGCGTCTAGGCAGAAGCCAAAGATGGCCACGAGGCCAACTCGCGTCCATCCAGCATCTCCCATTCTCATTGTCTAAGTAAACATTTTAGTGGACTCACGGTCACTTCTTTCTTGTAATCGACATCCTTTTAGCCATAGTCCATTTGGTATAGTTTAACGACAAACACAGTCTCTGCCTCAAAATGCCATTTAAAATGCGTTAAGCAATAAACGCTACTCTGCAGACTAGGAAGAGAGCTAGATTGCAGATGAATTTTCGGGTAAGGATAGAGCATTTATTTTAAATGCGGCATCAAACATTGAAAAGGGTACTAGAAGGTGGCAGTCGGATGCATCGACTGCGCCAACTAAGACAAGAAGGCTCCTTTGGACAGGTAAAAATTTAACCCAATTTCCACATCATTTGTGAATAAACAGATCCAGAATGCACAAGCAGTTGCAACAAGGATTTGCATTTCCTAATCTTTTGTACATAGCATCATGAACCAGACGCACCATCAGGCGCATTTCATCAGTCTTCCGCTAAGGGCCTATGAGCAATGTGGGCTACTACTGAATACGGTTCAGTAAACGAGTTGCTACGACCTGCATACAATTGGAAGAAAGGAAAAACTTAAAGCCATTACGCTTACAGATTTATCGAGGTGGTTTACTGGTCATTAGGGGCTTGTGATGGTTGGGATTCAGTGACAGTGCTGTGGGCCTCCTAACAATGCCTCGTCAGTAAGGCGCCACCGTGTTTGCCAATCGGATCCCTGGTAGATAGCTACAGTTCTGGTTCCTAAAGTACCAAAACTTTGTTATAGTTTACATTTGACTCATTCTAAGACTCCTTCTTCCCCAGAGCTATGTCCGCTTTGCTGTCATGAGACCCACTCAGTTCACTTAGATTTCTGTTGTCCCCTGAAAGGCTCCGGGGCGCTAGAAAAATAAGTGCCTGTTCTCAACATCTATCCGCATTTGCTTTTCACAATGATTTACACATATTTACGAGATCGGTTTGATTATAAAAATGAGATAAGAGTAGGATGATCCCGGAATGCAGATTATGAGGCAGTTTATTCAATACCACGATAGATGCGGCTTGAATAAAAAGACTGCAGCTAGTATATGGGATGGCAAGGCATGGCGGTGCATGGATCGCTCCGGTGGAGGCATACAAAGTCAAAGGTTCTGCATTCTACGCAGAAATAACTTGACAGCAACTTGTTCTTGAGCTGTAGAGCACACTGAAATGGCTCGTGGTTGGCCTGCCGATATCAAAGGTCAGTTAGTTATTCTTGGTAAAAACATAACCAACAATTTGGATGTAGTTCATTTGCATCTGCTTCGCAGTTTAAATCAAACCGCTAAAGTCTTTAGGTTGGGTGAAGAGCACAGTTCGACATCATAAGCCAATTTTGATTTCGGTGACGAGGTTGTAGCCAATCAATGGCTTAATAATTGGCACCTATGCGGTTATGCTATCAACTGTGAAATATTTATCCACGCAAGGCAAATGCGACCTGCACGAGAGAAGGCAAATAAAAGTTAAGCCCTCTGTTAGCGACATAAAGGCTTGCTAACATCATCACCATTTGTCTCCCCCAACTTCTTCTTCCAGCAGAGCAATGTACTGCCTCGCTTCCACCGTTTTAAAGGTGAGAGTCAACGCGGGTCGATGTGTTGCATGTATAAGCAACGACGAGGCTAAACTCATCAAACAGGTAAGAAATAGGGCATAGCACAGTTTGTTGCACATTTTTTGTAACTTACAGGCCACTTTACTTCCCAGAATTTCCTTTTGCGTAGACGAAATCGCTTGATCGATACCTTACAATCAACACCTTAAATGTGTTAAACCAACTTCCTAGCGTTCGGACACGAATCTCATTGTCAGCACGCAGTACAATGCTGCTTTGATTGGCCTCACTCCTGCCCAAGGCATTCATTAATTAGTGCCAACCAAACTGAGTCCTACTAAAAGTTGCAGAAGGGAGAGATTGGGACATCCAATCAAGTTCTGCCGAGAGAAGATACATCACAGTCCTTTTTTTAATAATGCCTACCCATTGGAAGGGTAGACGGAACCCATAATCTGAGCATAAAACACATTTTGCGTGTCTGCAACATTTACTTCCTTTCTTAACTGATCCATCACCGAGTTGCAGAACTTTAAGCACAGGTTTTTTTCAAATTTGAGTACGTGAGGTCGTAAATGTTGAGATGTACATTGTTTAAACCCCAACGTCAACCTTATTTACCTGCAAAATAAACGCCTTTTGGAGTGCAGGACCTCAAGTCTCATTGAGTTGTGACATGAGTAGAGATGTGAACTCAATCAACCACTATCTTTCAGCGATGCATAGTCGCTTCTGAAGGGTGCATCAAGACCACGTTGAATAAGCATTCGCCAGCCTACTCTAATGAATCACCCTCCCTTCTACTTAAACGGCCGGTATTTGAGGTCAGTGGTCTTGTGGGAAACGAAGAGCGCAACAAATGGCCGCCATAATCTCATCCCTTTTCCTCAACTTAGTCATCAAGCCGAACGATACTCAAGCTTTAGATCAATGTCTTAATGGCTGGAGCGAATAATTTGTGGCACAAACCACTTAGCGATGGCTGACTGTGTACATTGGCTGGGGGAAGAGGACTCTACACCGTGCCAGTAACATTTAACTGAGTCCCTACATTTATAATGCATTTTCTAGCCTAGAATCCCTTTTTTTAATCGCAAGTGTTGCAAATTAGTGGGGTGGAGATGTTGTCTGCCTAATGCATTGCGTCACATAGCACACTAACAAAAATGAAGGTAAGGGATTGAGGGGAAAGAGAATGCATTATGACTTTCAACCACATTCAAAGTCACATGCGTTGGATAGAGCAGGACCTAAAAAAATGCTTGTACTACTTCCACTGCAACATTAGCAGTCAATGTATCATCCGAGTGACAAATGAGGTGCTTCTAGCTTTAACTAGCCGAAGGTACATTAATGTACGCAAAAGAATAGGTAATCGAGAGTGTAAGCGGCCGAGTTTGCTCTTCATTTTTTGCAGAAAAGTGGTATTATAAGGTTGAAGGTAGAAACCAGCTTAAGTATGTCAAAGAGTTAAACATTTGTTTGCAACTAGAGAAGAATCGAAAGGCTTGAAAATCGAAGGTTGGAAATGGGGACGGAAAATTTTCTTGCTGTGCGGATAAAAGTAATGCCTCTATAGGTGGGGCCAATAGGATCCTTCTACATAGCGGTAACATTTCGATCATTGCCTCTTTTTTTTGAGCAAAGCGGATTGCTTATGAACTTTCCTCTACACTTTGACTACTCACCGCCTCAGTATTTAAACACTATGATCGACCCTGAGTGGAAATCACAACATAAGATCTGATGGCTCACCAGGGCAAACTCCAAGCCTCTCTAGCGAATAGCGAGTTATTCAAGCAGCATGAAATCTGCCTGACCATCGCATAGGAGATGCTTCAGAGCTTGGTAGTCGAAGGACGATTAAAGCTACTCAGGCCATACGTTAACGCATGCCGTCCCCACGATAACGAATGTTTGGTAGCCCGCTACAGCTACTCTGTAAGCATCTGGAACAGGTGCGATGTGCATTGAGGTAGTTTACAGCAGGAGGGCACCTCAAAATGCATGAACTATCAAATGAACTGTTATGGGACAAAGCAATTGCATCTTACAGCGGACATAATGGCGCCAATTATGCAATTAGAAGGCGCTCAGTGGGCTCGTAATGCTTTATATCAATCTTCTTGTATCAGAAGATGGATTATTGAACCAGCTTTATTGCACTAAGAATCAAACATCCCCGAGGGGCAAAAATGGAATCCAGGGCCCAAATATTAGGAACAGCAACTTCTGCTGTAATTTTTCGCCCAGTGTCGAAATTTGACAGTAAAACTAGACGGAAATTCAAGGTCTTTTGTTGGAGCACAAAACTTGTTTTCAGCGTCGAATGCTTAATAGATGAATATGCATGCGTACTGGTCTTGATGCCAAGTCGTGGTTAAAATGGAGACCCTTCAGGCCAAATCCATGCTTATCTTAAGGGACACAGATTAACCCAAATAAGTGGCTAATGAAATATTGAGTGACGAAGACTTGCAAAATACGGCTTTTTCAAAATAGCTCTCAAGCAAAGTAAGGTTGCTTCCCGTATCCCATTTGTTTAAAGAAATATAAAAATTGCAATCGCGATTAAAAATAAAAGACGCAGGAACAAAACTGCATGCTAAAATTAGCAGCGGAAGCAGAATTCCACCAAAATTTAAGCAACCTTGTGTTGCAACAAAGAATGCCATTAAAAGAACAGGAATTGTAATTTCAATAAAGCACAGATTGTGTAACATGTAAATAGACTAATTTAGGCCGTTAATAGTGAGTTTGGCCGCCAAGGATTGCAAAGTCGTCCTCTAGCAGCTTTCGAACGTTTTGGTCTTATGAATAATGATAACAAAAATCAACGACGCACGCGCTTACGGAAATGCGGACATCGGGAAAAGCGGGACCATACATGAATTTTTTGCCGTAATTTTGGAATAGTGACAGCAACAGCATCGCCGCCCCAATAGACCCCATTTTAGGGCCCATTACAACGGCAGCATCATTGTTCATGTTCTGATTGCTAGAATCCATTATGTTTCGAGCACGAACATTTGCTCTCTAGTCCCGCTGTTTCTTATTTTATTCAGCACTTTTCGGGATCACAGAACGATTTGATCTCCTTCGGCCTGCACTGCGCCACAGGTACACCTTACGGCTGCATCAAATCACCTGTGGAAGCAGACTTGACAGTCATATGCGAGTAACGAACATTAAAATATTCAAAGTGGCTGGCTGCTAAAGAATTTTTTTGCTAAATGGTACGCAAAACTGTCGTCAAATCTCTCAGATGCAAATCACATTAAATGTGATGACGAAATTAGGTAGATAACAAGTAGTGAAGCCTTAAAGTATGAAAATCAAAATCCAGTTTAATCACCTACTTGAATTGCTGCTAACTTGCATTGAACTGCCACATCCGCCGTTCTGTATCACTTTACCTCTAGGATCAGATAAAGACCCTCTCCCTCTCTATTGATGTTTCCACTAAATTGTAGCTTCACCCAGCACAAAAATATCTAAGTTAATGCTGATATCACCTATCATAGACGACTGCGCATCATTCTAGTAATGCTAGTAAAGGTCTCATTATTCTGCATATTCAGGTTTCGAGTGCTAGAGAGCAGCGCATTGCGAGTAGAGTTGGATCGGAAAATGTCTTCTCAACTGCTTTGCACTTATGGATCAACGCGTCATATGCTGTCAGTAGGAAGCGATACCAATTGCTCCTAAGTGCAGTGTTTATGGCCAAGCCAATTAGAACTTGGGTCTCACTACCCTTTGTGGAAGTAACTTTAAAAAAAGGGTCATAGTGCCGCTTCAGGTGGAAGGAGAGTGGTGGAACTGCATAGAAATATTGACATTCTCATTCTACAACGTGACAAATAGTGTGGAAGTAGAAGATGGCAGTGGCTTCATATTCCAGCAATTTGTCAAGTGGACTGAGAGCTAAATGTTGGGTGGTGGTTAAAATAAACATGGCAATTTTAATCTTAAATCTAAGTTTGGCGTCACCCATAAACGGAATCACTACCTTTGCGACAGGGAGTGATCACGTGCTAGCGCAGTTGTAAGGCAGTAATGCCACGACCTTTGGTTGAGGAAGACATCGCGAACCACAGTACCGCGCCTGCAAAAAATGCCTTCGAATGTAATTCAAATGCCTTGAAAATCCGAGGCTCTAATTAAACGAATTAACATTTTGTCTCAATGCATGGACGCTAGATTGCTGTAACAAAACTCCTTAAACGCGCTCTTTGTTACCATTTTTACGCATCTTACGAGGTATTGCAACGCCATAATAACACGTGTTACACGCATCTGCCGCTGGTATTGGGGCAGTGACACCTTTACCTATGTACCGTTTTTACCAAAATGCAGCTTTTATGTCTAAGGTTCATTACAAACCCAACTTGATTATATTTGTTCTTACTCACATGGTGTATGGATAGTCGTAGCATTCGCTAGGGAAGCAAGTGCACAGAGTTAGTGGTTATGCAAATAGTTTTTGCATTCAATGGCATGTCTTTATTCAAATACAAATAATATTAACGGGAAATTGTATTTGCTGCGAAATTAGCTACCAGTCCCACTGTAATTTCCTCATCCGAACCCGCACGCAAGTGACTTTATCCCTTTGTTAATACAATCGGGGCGCTTAATGGTGCAGGAGGCATAAAAGTGCTTTTATTCTTTGTTCATCCCCCAGTATAATGCCGAACCTTTAAGCTGAAAAGTTTAAGGACCAATTCAACAAAGATTTTGAACCTCTGGAGTCTGCGCTGATGGTCCTTTCTGCTCATTTCCATGAGGTAGGTCTTTCTATAATTCTCAGCCATTAACATCTTTTTACTTAAACAATTTTTATGAGAAGTGACATTTTAAGCAGCATTAAATAAGCCTTTTAATAGAAGATCATAGGTACTCTTTTCCATCACATCTCAAACATGAATGCTCCATTTAGGTTGTTTTGATCAATAGCGAACGTTGTCTTTACAAATCACGTAGCCAGTCGGTAAGTAGGAGTCTCTGAATTCGGTGGTGGTTGGGAGAATGATATGTTAAACAAAAGTCGCCTCTCTTTCCAGGATTGATCGTTGAGCAAACCTTTGTCATCTGATCAGTTCTTATGGTTACACAAACACACACTCATTTTTAAATTGTAAATTTACGTGTTCTTCTTGATCGATTGAACTTCTTCACCACAAAGGGACTAAAATATAGAAGCACATTGATTGCAGAGCCTACGCAGACATTTTTCCTGCATTTCGACTCTCCCTGCTATGCTATCTCGAATAGCTTAACTTTAGCTTGGTGAAGCCATGGGACTTTGTTGCCAAGATACAAGGACCAGTTTTAATTCCAAGGCTTTATGTGTGTTCTAAAGTTCCATCCTCCGAGATGGATTATCTGGAACCAATTTAGGATGCTTAGGGCTGTCTGCCTTGCTGCACTTATAAAAGTACTTCTCGACTGAACCATGCAGTAGAGTATGCTGTCATGATTACAACATTTCCAAATGATCTCCACCTTTTCTTGTTCATTAAATTTAATTTCATAACTGTCCCTTTATTAGATTCCCGTCACTAAGGATCGCAACATTTTCTCACAAATTAGGGTAGCATTAACTCGCAGCGTAAAATTACTGGTGCCATCTGTAATACACTTAATTTATGTGGATCTTTTGATACTTTGGATGTGATGAATCCATGCCTGAAAATAATGCATGTGTGAAATATAATGACCGAGTTTATGCAGCGAGTGTTGCCAAAATTAGCTAGACAAGTAAGATTGTCGTCAAAACGAGTGCAAAGATGGGTTTAGCCTTACGTAAAGTTAATGTTAGAGGAGTGATTTGCTAGCTTCTACTACCTGCATATTAATTCCAAAGTAAAAAGGTGCCATGCCAGTAGTAGGCCATTTCTTCTGCTATCCATGTAAACCTGTAAACGGCATATCAAGAGCTAAGGGGTTACGGATAGAAGCCCTAAGGTTATGCTAATAAGGAATGTAATTGCGAAAGAGCTGACCACCGCGTTCCTCCACCATCGAAAAGGTCAGAATGGTATTAGGTTTTAATTGGTAGCTTGGATCAATGTACTCGTAAGGCATTGTATAGGTAAAACGATGCCAAATTATCGTAAGTGCACTCCACTTTAAGCAAACTTTACTTTGTTCTTAAAGTGGTTTTAATGAGGCCCTGGTTGTTAAAATGCTACGGAGCCAAAAACGTAGGTCTCCTCCAAAACCATGGTATCTGTGTCATAAAGCTGTATTAAGATTGTGCGTTGATAAAAATCAGAGAGCGTGGATGTCACACTGCGCAATATTTTGTATATTTCAATCGTAATTTAGTTAGGATTCGGTATCAAATCAAATGTTAGGCTTCTTGCGTTCCAGTTACGTGCGGTTCAAATGTAAGACGCTTGATGCCTTGGAATGAGCCCAATGTAATACGATTGATTTCAATACGAAAAATGGGATAGAATCGGCACATCTCCAATTATTCAATTTTGTATCCAGCTGTTTCCTCTATCTCTGGTAGCTGTGATATTTCCATGTTGTGCAATAAAATTTAGACCTGGTTAATAATTAAGCGACCTATTTCGGCAAAGAAAGCTGAATTAAAGCAAGCAAATAGAGCTGCGCAGTTTTCTGTTTATTTAGACCTAAATTTGATTAGGACTACAACAGGAGCTTATTCCATTTAGTAAATTCTTAGGGCAGTTCTCTAATCAAATTGCAAAAGTAAGTTGTGGCTACTGGTAAAAGCGCCAGGATAAGCGCTAATAAGTGGTAATCGAGTACCTCTATGACCAGGATTGGTCTGAGTTAAAAGTCATATGCGTGATTCATTCTGCTAATTTTCCATTGTTTCAAATGCGAACCATCCAATGCGCACACAGATCGGGGTTACCAGACATGGCCCAGTGCCAACCAGTTCTTTCTGTGGTCCCATAACAAGGAGAGTGGCTAATTCACGAAAAAAGCTTTATATCTCTTTTGTTTAGATGTGCTCGTAATGCAACTCAATAGCTGGGATGCTGTTCACATATTATAAAGATGTTAGTACTATAAAAATTTGATTAAAGCAACTATTGTTGTGAGTTAATAATTGGAATCCTCTGAATGACAAGTAAAATTGATGAATCCATTGAATGGATGCTTTTAGTTGAGCCTTGCATGGAGGGCATCACAAGAAATCTTGGAATGCAGGCACCTTTTTCTAATGCAACTCCGTCAATGAATTGAGGCTCGAGACCTCGATGAAAGTAGGTGTGATAATCATTAGTGACACTCGGAGTATAACAACGCTTTGTGCAATAGCAGCATACTTTTATAAGAATTAAGCTGAAAATTGCCGCTTTCACCTACCAATCAAAAAACACATTGCAGTAACCTTTGTGGAGTTGTGCAGAATCAACAACGCAGAACTGGCAGTCTACCAGGGCTGTAATGAATGCTGGCAACAATGAACTCATGCAATGCCAACGTTTATGGCTAAATTAAATGTCGTTTACTGCCGAGTACTTTGTGCTGAGTCATTGCTGACATTGCTTGAGTGAATTGCACTTATTTTGCACGCACTGATGAAGCCAGATTTCCGGTTTACACACCAGCGTCAACCACATTGGCTGGAGGTTTCTGCAACCCAAAATATTCCATGTTTGGTTTCTCCATGCTTTTTACCACTAATAATATTGTCAAAAAAATTGAAGACTGAGTACTGCCCTGCTTCCCTCTGGGTTGCTCATACCCTAATTCCAAAGTGTCAATAGTGACAAGAATTTTAAGGCCAAATGTCTAATCAAGGCTTACATGGCTAAGGCACTTAATGCCTCAGTCACAGACTAGGCCAATAATAACTTCACCCACAATGTTAGCTTAAGACCTAGTTGCTGATTCGGCCACAGCCCTAATTTGTCAGCCTTTGGGTCCCAAACATATGCTGCACCCTTATTTATATGTCAAAGTCAAATCGAGTTCTTTGTTCTGCAGTCTGCACACTGACTATTAGGTTGGTGGCCCTTTCGAAGTCCAGACGACCATTGCCTGAATTTCCATACCAAAGGCACGGAGATTAAAAAGCAACGAAACTAGACGTCTTTGACAGAAATAAGACATCAAAGGGATAATAATGCTTCAAGGCTCTGGCCATGGATCAAAGTTACCAATTACTTAAATATCTAGTGTTTTTGCTCTTAAAATAAATGGGGGCAGCATCTAATGATCCTCTACGTGTTCCAACTTGATGCTGCTTATGGATAGATTGTATGTATCTTAGAAAATGGTAAATTTTCTTGCAGAAATCAGTCATTTGCATTTGATGGGCAGGTAGCCATACTCGTAAATTAGTGAATGGCTGGCTAGAGTGTGTAATGTGTGTCCATTTGTTGGGAAGAAGGGAATGCCCCACCACTTTATTCATTAAAGAAGCAACAAGTGTTTAATAGGCCGATTAGAAGGGATTTATTTAAAAGCTCTTCCAGATGTCTACAGAGCCTCGTATACATCCGGTAGACTTATAACATTCAAGAAGTTCCCTACTTTGTAAAGCGCACCTCAACCCAAAGACGTAGTGCTCGAATCCTGCATGTTCTGAGCACGTGCTCGGAAATAGCTGATTTTCCTTTTTTAGTCAAAATTGAAACTTTACCTCGACGAAATTTAACGAATTTTATTCAGTGGTGATTGCATAAAAAAAGGCTAAAGGTAGTTTAATATTCTCATGGACTCCCACTGCATTTTCCTAATGTTCTCAGTAAGTTGGTTACCAGTTGTTGAATGCTGAAGAAATAGCGGGAAGTACGACAACTCAAAGACCCAGAGAGCGACCCGCAGTGTAGAAAAAGATGTTTGTAGGACCCAGAAGTATGAAATGATGCATGAAGATCGTGACCAAAACAATGGATGGAAGAGAGAAAGGTCCATTTATAACAGATGGTGGGTTGCTGTGAAGAAGACCTGGTTTGTAGAGAACTAGTGCATAAGTGGATCATGGATTTGGAGCAACGAACTGCCCAAAGTTTGGATGGGAACACATAGTCATCGACGATTCGTGGCATGAGTACAAAAAGTCGGCATCACGGCCACCAAAATCCATTGCCCTTTCATGAGCACTGCTAATCTAATGCAGCAATGTGTATTCCAACCCAGGAAGGCATTGTGACATGACCAGACCAGCTTCACAAATGGTCTGCATGCGAACTTAGACCATTCTTTCACGAGAATTCAAAAAGAGCATATCAAAATTGAGAAAGATCATAACAACAGAGTGTGTTCTAAATGAACATCGCGGCTATGTTTACAATGCAATGTTTAAGCACATCCAAAGAGAAGGGCTAAATAAAGGATTTTGCTTAATGCGAAGAGGGGGTTGATTGTTAGTCAGGTATACCACAGAATTTTCGCCTTAAAAATATCTGAGCTGAATCCTATCACTCACGAGTGGAAAGAAATGAAGTCTTCTTGCATTTTACTGCCGAATATTAGGTCTTCACGATACGCGAGTTATTCAGCCCAATCACTACGTCTCGAAGTAACAATTCAACCGTTCCGTCATGCAAAAGATCAGCAAATTAAGCATTTACTGTAAGGCGGTGGGAACGCATTTTACTCAGTTACGTCGTTCAACTTTCTATTACCGATGCACAATCATAGACTACTATCGTCCCTGCATAACCTCTTCTTGATTTACCTCTTTGACCAAATAGTTCACATCTTCTAGGAGAGGAAGTGGTATGAGTCTGAGAACTTGCCAAATGGGTCTAGCTTTGATAGCGCCTACTACATGCTTGCCAATACTCCTTCATTTTGCTTTAGTGCTTTGCCATAAAAATGTATTTGCATGCTTACTTAGTAGTTTATAGGGTTTGTCTCCCTTCCTATCGATGACGTGAGTCAATTGTGGGTACAGGTCATCAAAGCCATTCATTGGGTTGCAGTGGTTCCAAAAGGAGAGCCGCAGATGTCATTTACGCCCTTCTTTGGATAGCGAAACGACTGCTTGAGCTTCAGTGTATTGCTGGAAGTTACGTAGTGAGTCACCACAAGTAGTACGTCCAAGGTCAGTTCTGGATGCATAATTAAAGTGTCACAGTTTAGGTTTATTCCCCTTTAAGTTTCTAACCACGTGTCACGTGTCCCAAACATATGCTGCACCCTTATTTATATGCCAAAGTCAAATCGAGTTCTTTGTCCTGCAGTCTGCATACTGACTATTTGGTTGGTGGCCCTTTCGAAATCCAGACCACTGTTGCCCGGATTTCCATACTATAGGCACAGAGATTAAAGAGCAACGAAACTAGACGTCTTTGAAAATAAATAAGACATCAAAGGGAGAATAGTGCTTTAAGGCCCTGGCCATGGAGCAAAGTTATCAAATAGCTAAATATCTAGTGTTTTTTGCTCTTCAAATAGATGAAAGCAGCATTTAATGATCATCTGCGTGTTCCAGCTTGATGTCGCTTATGGGTAGATTGTATGTATCTTAGTGAATGGTAAATTTTCTTGCAGAAATTAATCATTCGCGTTTAATGGGCAGGTGGCCATACTCGTAAATTAGTAAAAACGGCTGGCTAGAGTGTGATGTGTGTGTCTGTTTAATGGGAAGAAATGAATGCCCTACCATTTTATTCATTAAAGAAGCAACAAGTGTTTGGTAAGCCGGTTAAAAGGGCTTTATTTAAGAGCTCTTCCAGATGTCTAAGGAGCCTCGTATACATCTGGCAGACTTATAACATTCAAGAAGTTCCCTGCGTTGTATAGCTTACCTTACCTCAAAGACGTAGCGCTCGAATCCTGCATTTTCTGAGCACTTGCTCGGAAATAGCTGGTTTTCCTTTTCTATTCAAAATTGAAACTTTACTTCAACGAAACTTAACAAATCTCATTTGATGGTAACTGCACAAAAAAGGCTAAAGGTATTTTAATATTCTTATGGGCTTCCACTACATTTTCCTAATGTTCTCAGTAAGTTGGTTACCAACTGTTGAATGGTAAAGAAATAGCGGGAAGTACAACAACTCAAAGACTCAAAGAGTGACCCGCAGTGTAAGAAAAGATGTGTGTAGGACCCAGGAGTATGAAATGGTACATGAAGATCGTGACCAAAATAATGGATGTTAGTAAGGAAAGAAGAAAGAAGGGTCCATTTATAACAGATGGTGGACTGTTGTGATTAAGACCTAGTTGGTAGAGAACTAGTGCATAAGTGGATCATGAATTCTGTGCAATAAACTGCCCAAAGTTTGGATGGGAACACAGTCATCGACGATTCATAGCATGAGTACAGAAAGTCGGCATCACGGCCACCAAAATCCATTGCCTTTCCATGAGCACTGCTAATCTAATGCAGCAATGTGTATCCCAACCCAGGAAGGCATTGTGGCATGACCAGACCAGCTTCACAAATGGTCTGCATGCGACCTTGGACCATTCTTTTACGAGAATTCAAAAAGAGCACATCGAATTTGAGAAAGATCATAACAACAGAGTGTGTTCTAAATGAACATCGCAGCCATGTTCACAATGCAATGTTTAAGCTCATCTAAAGAGAAGAGTTGAATAAAAGATTTAGCTTAATGCGAGGGGAGGGTCGATTGTTAGTCAGGCATGCCACAGAATTTTTGCCTTGAAAATGTCTGAGCTGACTCCTATTACTCACGAGCGGAAAGAAATGAAATCTTCTTCCATTTTGCTGCTGAATATTAGATCGTTAAGGCACGTGAGTTATTTAGCTTAGTCACTAAGCCTCGAAGTAACAATTCAACCGTTCCGTCATGCAAAAGATCAGCTAATTAAGCATTTACTGTAAGAAGGTGGGAACGTATTTTGCTTAGTTACGTCGTTTAACTTTCTTTTATCGATGCACAATCGTAGACTACTATCATCTCTCTTTTGTGACTTTGACGGCTGTATAACCTCCTCTCGATTTACCTCTTTGACCAAATGGTTCACATCTTTTAGAAGAGGAAGTGGTATGAGTCTGAGAACTTGCTAAATGGGTCTAGCTTTGATGGCGCCTACTACATGCATGCCGATACTTTTTCATCCCGTTTTAGTGCTTTGCCATGAAATGTATTTGCGTACTTACTCAGTAGTTTGTAAGGTTGTTCTCTTTTCCTATCAATGACGTGAGTCAATTGTGAGTACAGGTCATCAAAGCTGTTCGTTGGGTTGCATTAGTTCCAAATGGAGAGCCGCAAATGTCATTTACGCCATTCTTTGGATAGCGAAACAACTGCGTGAGCTTCATTGTATTGCTGGAAGTTATGTAGTGGGCCACCACAATTAGTACGTCCAAGGTCAGTTCTGGATGCATAATTAAAGTGTCACAGTTCAGGTTTATTCCCCTTTAAGTTTCTAACCACGTGTCACCCTTATTACTATCTCTCTTTACTCTAACTGGTGTAGTTCTGACGAAAGCAATTTAAAGATTTTTGCCTAGTATAAGATTTGACGCACCCCACCACACTTCGCTTAATATGTACAATTGAAATAACATAAGCATTTCATTTAATTAGCATGACATGCCACTCAACAGGAAAGGTAATGGCAGCAGTAACAACTAAACAAAAGAGAGGTTATTGCGACAAAGCTCGAGACTGTTTCTTACTCTCTCCTCTTAACACGTCGATTGGTGTGCAAGCTGCAAAATCTGCACGACAATGGTTTAAGCCGAAGCGATGTGGCTTCGTATGCACTCCTTCGCTCTGTTTTGCTTCAGGGGCTGATGTGCTGTGCTGTGATCTAAAGGAAGGCTATATGGCATGATGCGACATGAAGCGAAGAACTATGTTGTGAGATTCGTTGTACCTTGATACTGTTCTTCTCTGTCTTGGTATTCACCAATGGACCAATCCTCGGGGCAATTTAATAGGAATACAACACCTCGTTGGGGGTTGAGCGTACTCACAACACTTGCCATGTTTGGAAAAATGTGAGGCATTTTACTGGTCCTAATTAAGGGATCACTACAGAAAAAAAATTCAAAGAATGGATTATTCGCACGATCGCAGCTCAAATAGTCGAGAAGAAATAAAACTGTGCAGCCACCTAAACTACCACCTCGGATGGTTCTCTGCCAGCAGTGTTGAGGTTGACGAATTTGGCATTAGCTAGTTCCACGACCAAACTACTAAGTTAGCTGAGTCAAGGGCGTAGCCATCATCTTAATGTTGAGCTCAAGATTTAATTTGTGGTGGAGGGCGATGGCGAGAAAGATAAAGAGAAGGGAGAAAATTAGCGTTGGGTTAATGGCCGACGTTGAGCTCGAGATTCCATTCGTGATAAAGGATGATAGAGAGAGAATAAAAGGGAACGACAGAAGACGCTTAGCATCATGTAAATGATCACTGTTCAGTTCAAGATTTTATTAGGATGAAGAGTAATTGTGAGAAAGATTAATAGTAGAGAGGAGACAGTTAGTATTAATTGAATGATCAATGTTAAGCACAGGATTTCTTTGGCAATGGAGGATAAGAGAGAGATGAAGAGAGAGAAGTTTAGTATTGTGTGAATAATTGGTGTTTAGCACGAAATTTCATTTGAATCGAGGGTGATAGAGAGAGAGAGATAAAGGTGGGAGAAAATTAACATTGGATGAATGACCGATGTTGAGAATGAGATTCTATTAGCGATGGAAGGTGAGAGAGAGATAAAGAAAGAGAGCGGATACAGTTAGCATTGTGCAAATGATCGATGCTGAGCACGTGATTCCATTGGCGAAGGAGAGTGATAGAGAGAGAGCTAAAGAAATAGAGAGAAGACAATTAGCATTAGGCAAGGGACCGATGTTAAGCACGTGTGTTTAGGGTGGTGGAGATGGTGAGCGAGAAGAAGAGAGCGAGAAAGGAAACTCTTATTGATGGATGAATAACCAATGATGAGCGCGTTTTTAGTGGTAGTGTAGAGTGTGGCAGATAAAGAGAGGGAGAGAAGCGACAGCAATGGATGAGTGATCGATGTTAAGTGCATAAGTCGCATGTCGTGGGAGAGATAATAGACTTGTTATTTCCCGTCACACCTTCTTGTCTTCTCATCTTCCTGGAGCCTATCGTGATTTACGATGAACCCTGTATTCCTCATCTAAAAAAGAATCAAGTGTTGTCACACACCGGCTCCTACGTCTCTTTCATTGCTGACGATTTCGCTCTACATGGCATTAAGAGCAGTAGATTACCATGTCGCCGCAACCGCGCACTGCAGAACCCTACCCTTCTTTATTCAACAGTGCATATCAGGTATACACAAATGTAAGGTAGCGAACAATAAACTGAGTCTTCTTGGTAGAAAGGATTACAAAGTTAGGCAGAGAAAGTGGAACACACACTTATGAAGAAAAGTTATTGCAGCTGTAGAAGGAATCACCACCTTCCCATGTGCACCAGGACCAACGACAATCTAAGCACAACTACAATAAAGACAGTGTTTAATCTGGACTCCCAGAAAACGGTGAGTAGATTGCTCTTAAGTCTAAAAAAGCATTGCAGAAGGCTACTGCATCCGTGCTGTCATTTTGTCATTTGTCGTATTGTTGGAAACCAAAAAGGTTTCAATGTAACAAATAGATTTACATGAGTAGCGTTTTTAGAATGAACATGTATTTAAACATTTAGAGGGGAATGAATGGATGCCGACCATTGCAAGCGCTATTTACTATGCAACCACCGATCGTGCAGATGAGGAGTAATAGTACGTGTTTAGAAATTAAGGAAAGTTAACATTGCCAATGTGGACTTTGGCCGGTGCGATGGAGATGATAATGCCCAAATAAAGCCAAATGTGTCAACTTACCATACGACGTTGCTATTCAATTACAAAAGCAGCAGTTAAGCACCACAAACAAAACCGCCCATTGTTCAACAAAAATCGTTGTGCGCAAATATAGTAACTGAACAAGAGTGGGTTCATAGCATGTCAGATTGTTCAGAGGTGCAAAAGAATTAAGGTGAGGCCACGGCGCAAAGAGGATCGCAAACTAATGGCAAAGTGTCTAGCAGTTGTGCGTTCAAAATAAAAATCAAAGAATCACAGTGAGATGCGCATTTAGGTGTGGTCTCCTCAGATGCTCCGATGCGGGCAATTGTCACTCAATTTTGCACCCGAGTTAGTTTTGGCAATTGGATTAGAACGGAACAACAGAATTTGCTACCCTTTTTGTCAGGAGCTAACACAAAAGTAGTAGCTTTGCTACATTGGCCTGCCTAGTTGGAAAGGCGCGAGAACACAGGTATTGTCAAGAAAATTCAGTGAAATAAGCACTCGCCCAAGTGAGGCGTCGAGGTCGGTAATGGTTTTATGGGTGCTGCCATGGTCGTATCTCCTAAAGCAAACGTTGCATACATCGCATTTATTACCATAAAGATCGGCAAATCAAAATTGTGAGACTGTTACAAGATTGCTTAAGTTGTTGGTTTTGAGGCATATTTGTGGCTAATTGTCTAAATTTCACAAAGCTTTGGCTTAAGTGAAGTACTTTACAAATGATGCTAAATAAGAGCGTCGCATTGACAAGACCTTTTTTCACTTCATTCTGAATCCGTTACGTGCTATGTTTACTGACAAACTGACTTACTTTTGCTCCTCCATACTCGAAAATGCAGAACGCATCATAACGATCCTGAATCGTTAAGCAAGTAGTGGTAGAGCCTAAGGACAATCATGGACAGCATGAATTGCAGTAAAGTCGAGTGGAACAGCTTACTTAGGAAATGATCACTTAAGAAAAGTTACATTTTGGCGAGGCTTACGATTGCAAATCTCCACTTCAGGTGATGTTCCACTCTGTGTGTAATCGACGGTCACTGTCAAATGCGATTCTTTTGTCACCCACATGAAAGTGTCATTTTTTGCGTCGGACCGTGGGAAGAATGTTCCATAAAATATCCTCAAATCTAAGGCCTTGTCTTTCATCATGCTGACTGACAAAATTAAGAACCAACATTCATGTTAGCAAAGGTGCATTAAGTGGTGATACATAAAAACAATGTTTTAAAATAGGACTGCAAATTTTTTGTGCGGACCCATGGGAGAAAATGTTTGTTTCTTCGCTTTGCTTCCTTTCGTTATCTGAGCTTCCTCATTGGCAAAATAATTGTCCATAAAATTTCTCTTAGCACATAGGTTTCCAGGACTTACTACAGGAGGGGTGACCTTGGTGTAATAGCTTAGTCCCTCTCCAAATGCAACTTCTCGATTCACTTACGTAAAGCATGGCCTATTTCAGAATACATGCAATATTTAATCAACGAGCAATACGGAAAATATGTATAATGAGCAATAGATAGTATGAAAACTGAACAGCCCACCCATCCATCGCCTTTTACTCATTGAACACCAAAATTTATGTAAAAAGTCCGCCGCCTTTGGACAAACCGTGAAACCGGGAACGACGTCATTAGATCCACACCGCCTAACGTATAAAGGAGAATCGCTTGAATGAATTTTAATGAGTGGATTGCCTATGTGTGAGAAATCGTGCGATACCTGCTTTGGGCGCTGGGAACTTGCAATTTGGCACAAGGTATGTGGTTGATATCAGCTTCAAATCGCTGCCAAAGTCCATAATTTCAATTTTTTCCTGTTTAGTCACGTCTTTGATGGAGAGGCTAGCTTTTTCTAGAATGAAAGAAATGTCAGGGAACGGAAGACATAGAAAATGCATCCAGCTAAACCACAAATTGATTCCCGTTAGGCCAAATGCTACTTGGCGTTTCGATGAGCTTACATCTAGGAGGTCATGCAGCAATCATTTAGAGTGCGATAGTTTATATAGTTTCAAGCTAAACAATCAACTTACGTTTCGAGTGGCATCGCTTAGTAAAACGCAAAGTGTCTGATATCTAATAAGTGCATTGAGAAACAAAAGGGTTTGAAAGAATAAAGTGGTGGCCAAATATGGGGTAATGAGAGGATGTGAGCTTACCTTCACCCCATTGACAGGGACTACCCCAATATTTGTCATAGGCCACACACCTCTGACACTTGATAAACATCTTGAGGACAGCTGTTGAGGTGTACACTACTGGAGCCCAAATCCAACGGAAGTAATACTGAAACACTGTGGCTAATCAGCGTAATATTAATCTCGACCTCTATGTACCCGAAAGGCATTTTAGTATGCATGATTCAAATTTTGTACCCATTAAAGTACAGTGGCTCACTTACGTAGGTCTTCTTGTACTCGTATCCTAATGGATACGGGACTCCGAACGGCTTTCCAACAACACGGGAACCCCACAACCTGGGGTCCGTTTCGCATTTAAAAAGAAAGTCATTAGGACACTCCTCCTATCTTGGCATTGACAGCCCAATGCCCAATAACAACAGAAGTTGTGCTACAAGCTGGCAAAGCCTGATGGGTAATATATATCGGGTGAGATTACTGGTACAAAGCACTTATACTCTGATTTTGCCGAGAATGAAACCATTTTCTCATCGTCGTATAAGACATGCAGAAATCACACGTGAAAATAAATGCTCAGTCGTGAAAATTGGACACTGCTAACATAATTGAGGCGTGTGAGTGGGATAGCAAAGGAAGGAATAAAAGATTTAGACCCAAGGGGTAGAAGATTTGTGAATTATGCAAGAACATTGTTTAAGGCAAATCTGTGAAGTTTATTGCATCAGATCCAGACTGCAGTGATGGCAATATACAGCAAAGCAGGGAGCCGTTTCAACGTGCACTTCTGCATGAGTGACAGAGGAGTTCAGGAGGGAGGTTCTATCAGTTCCGCTCCGAAGGAGATGTGGAGTCACCTGATTTGCATACCAATGCAGTATACTACTGCCTTCAATTCAATACTGCAAAGAGAAAGCAGTCTTTTGTTCCCTTTAACATTTTGGGCTTTGTCAGCAGTTATTGACGCCTAATTGAATCGCAAATGTAAACAATTTGAGGACACAAAATTGGCAATAGCACAAAATACGGTATCGAAAATCCTTATAACTTTGCTCACAGCTACGGTCGCTTTAGTGTTGGTTGAATCGGCATACAAGAACTGCCGCGGGTATGAGGGACATGGACTTGTCAATAAAGATGGCTGGGAGACGAGTAGGTTCGAAGCGTTCAGCTTTCAATGTGCCATTGATCCTAAAATTGCGCGTTTTCATCTGTACTCTTATTAAAAGTGCAGGTAATGGATGCTGCAACAACCCGCGGTTACGCATAAATGAAACACGTGGCTTAGATTTGTGGCGCCGCTAATAGCTGCAATCTATCTGCGAAGGCGTAACTATGACTGCATCGATAGCTAAGTTGAAATGGTTCTAGCATGGGCAGCATCTTCTAACACGCCGGCTTAAATTTTCCTTCAAATCACTGCTTCTATTAATTAATTAGTGGTTTGCAGATTGTGTGTGCTGAAAAGCACTTCTTCTTCCAGAATTGAATTTACACCTTCATTGGCCCACAGTATCCCATTCCATGTTTCGAGTCTTCACTTAGTCAATAAGAACGGTTTCTAACTGTAGTGACAACTGTATCCAGAATGTGTTGACTGGCAGTGTGGAGTTTAACGCATACTTGAAATTTTGCCACAAATGTTAATTTAAGCAAACATTTAGAGACATAGATTTTGAATCGTAAGCTTAAGGTGTTATTTTTGTTGGCATTAGCAGCTAAGGTTTAGTGATTCGGCATTGATCTCGGCATATATTTTATATACCCACACGTTTCTCGTGGGTCTTTGTGTGAGAACATACAACTCCACCCACGTCGTCACCTCACAACCCTGAATTTCTTTGAAGCAACCCACAACTGCTGGTGCTCGTGACACATATGCACTGGGTGAAAATGTCATTCCACCTTTCTGTTGATGCTACCCTTAGACACAGCCCATAGATGTGAAGAAGCTCCATCTTAAGGTCGCAGCTATTGCACACTCTCGAGAAGAATTAGAAAGCACGGGATTTCTACGCACCTAAACTTGCCTAAAGTCGTTTGTGAAGTCTTGTCAAATGTGAGATAAGACCAGTTATGAGATTATAAATTAGAGAGAGCAAAAATGAGTTGCAGGGCATTAAGGCAAGGTAATGAACGGGCTTCATTGACTAGCGTATCAATCCCAAAACGCTACTCATCAAAATCTATTCGTTACTTTAAAAACCCTACAAATTTCTAACATTATCACAAACAGTAAAATGACAGCACGGATGCAGCTGCATTCAGCATTACTTTGTTAGACTTAACAGTAATCAACTCATCATTTTCTAGGTGTCCAGTTGCAAACTTGGTCTTGTATTTTAGCTGCGCTCGGATTGTCGTTGGTCCTGGTGCACAGGGGAAGGTGTTGAATCCATCTACAGCTGCATTAACTTTCCTTGACAAACGTGTGTTCCATTTTTTCTGCCTAACTTTGTCATCTTTTCCTCCAAGAAGACTCATTTCATTGTTCGCTACCTTACATTTATGTATGTCTGCTATGCACTGTTGAATAAATAAAGGTACAGTTCTGCAGTGCGCGGTTGCGGTGATATGGCAATCTACTGCTGTTGATGTCATGTAGCGCAAAATTGCCAGCAATAAAAGAGACGTAGGAGCTGGTGTGTGGCAACATTTGATTCCTCCTTAGATAAGGAATGCAGGGTTCTTTGTAAATCACAATAAATTCCAGGAAGGCGAGAAGACAAGAAGGTGTGATGAGAAATAAATCCATTATCTCTCCCACAATACGAAACTCACGTCCTTAACATCGATCACTCACTCATTGCTGTCTCTTCTTTCCCTCTCTTTATCTTCCACACTCTACATTACCACTAAAAACACGCGCTCATCATTGGTTATTCTAACATTGATATAAGTCTCCTTTCTCGCTCTCTTCTTCTCGCTCACTGTCTTCGCCCCCGCTAATCATACGTGCTCAACATCGAACCTTCACCTACTGCTAATCGTCCCCTCTCTATTTCTTTACCTCTCTCTCTATCACCTTTATTCTCCCATGGAAGCTCGTGCCCACCAACGATCATTGGCGCAATGCTAAACTCCATCTCGACAACTCACTTCATTATTCTCACTTTCTCTTTCCATTATTAATGGAATCTCGTGCCCAACATCGGTAATTCACCCAATGCTAATTGCCTCTTCTCTCGCTCTTTGTCCCTCTTTATCACTCTCCTTCACCAATAAAATCACGTGCTCAGCATCGATCATCTGCACAATGCTAACTGTCTCCGCCCTCATAATTTATCTCTTTCTCACCCTCCATTGCTGATAAATTCTCATTCTCAACATCGGTCATTCATTTATTGCCAATTTTCTCTTTCTTTATTCCTCTCTCTATCACCCTCGATTCAAACGACTTTCCGTACTATGCATTATTTATTCACACAATATTAAACTACTCCTCTCTCTCCATCCCTCTCCCTTCCTCCATTGCCAACGAAATTTCGTGACTAGCATCGGTCATTCAACCAATGCTAACTGTCTCTTCTCTACATTTTATCTTCCAATCACCCTTCATGAAGCAGCACTGCAGAAAATGTTGTGGTCATTTGAAACAAGGTTTAATTCGTGGAATCGAATACGTTTTTATAATTACAATCTTTCCATAGGCGCATAAAATGAAAGTAAATATTAAAAGGCGCAGAGGCAGACTTACTTATTAGGCTCTTGTTTTGAGAGAATCCAGCTGACTTGGAGATTTAAACAAGTGGTCGACCGGCAATGACATCGCAACGGGAAGAATGAGGAAGACTGTTTTCGTTAGTTTACTTCCAAATCAAGCACGCAATCAACTTCTCGGCTACAAAGTTGAATGCTCTTCAATACTGTAAATAAACTCGGCAAATGGACTAATAAATCACAGGAAATGGTTCAAAAGCTTAAGCTAAGGCTAGGGTGTATACGAATCACAGAATCATTGGACATTTCCTTCTAAACTGTGATTATTAGAATGCAAAGGAAGTATGGGTTGTGGTACAGCCTGGCGAAGCCAGGTGGGTAAAATGCAGGGTGAGATCGCCGGTAGAAAGCACCTACACTCTGACTTCATTGTAAATGCGACTATGTTCTCATCACCCAAAAATAACCCATGAAAGGAAATATTCGGTCGTGGAAAGAGGACACCACTATCATTATAGAAGGGTTTGAGTGAGATAGCAAAAGAAAGAATGGACGATTGGGACGCGAAGGTGGAAGATTTGTGAATTAAGCAGTCGACGTTGCAAAACGCGAGAACATGAACTATGGCAAATCTGTGAAGCTTATTGCCGTCCTGACGTGCACTTCTGCATGAGCGACAGAGGAGTTCAGAAGGGAGGTTCTATTGGTTTCGCCCTGATGGAGATGTGGGGTCACCTGATTCGTATACCAATGCAGTATCCTACTATCTTCAATTCAATAGTGCATAGAGAAAGCAAAATCTTTTGTTCCCTTTTACACTCAGGGTTTTGTCAGCAGTTATTGACGTCTAATTAAATTGTGAATGTAAGCGATTTGCGGACACGAAGTTGTCAATAGTACAAAATACAGCATCAAAAATCCTCATAACCAATGAGCTTTCACAGTTGTACCAATGTTCAATTTTCTACTCCATCTCTCCTTTCTTTGTATTCCCTTGGAGATGCTACACCTGAGTGTCTTTCTCTGCTTCCAATTGTGCAGTATTTTGCATCACTTAAAATGAATCAGAGGTGGTTTTAAGAACCACCTTTGATGTCTAACAATAAGCCTCCATTCATTTACTTGTTCATTTTGGTTATCTGAATGGAGAGACCACAAATGTATTGCTGTAGTTTATTTTCGCCTTTTTGCTCTCACTTGTGATTCCTTATTTTTTCCCGAGGAACGATAACAGTTTATTTGATTTAGCAACAGAACTTTAACTATCTCTTGTATGCGGCCTTGCTCTTTTCAACTCCGTTTCATCCTGCTTTGATCACGAGTGCTACTCTGCAATTTTTTGTCTGCCTTGTTTTTCTCGCGTCTTTCGAGGTAACAGTGACAAATATATTTGCAATGGACATGTAGGATATCCGTTTTGAAAGTGATTTTTCGATAGCACCTGTAAGCCATTGTGCTCTTTCCACCCTGTTATGTCCAGCTTTGCGTTTCGAACGCTAGTCTCCAAATCGTTGTCTGCCGTAATTGTTTTCTCATGTTCATGAGAGAAACATTGACAAATGAGGTCTAGTCGGCATGCGTTGAGCATTATTTAAGTAAGGTTCTTCAGGTAGCTACTTTTTAAGAGTGCTATCTTTTCATTCCCGTTTTATCCAATTTTCATCATGATTGGTGCTGTACAATTTTTTTTTTTTTGCAATCGCACATTGCATTTCACCTCGCTTTCTTTCGCAATGGGTAAATATGGTGGTCCTTTATTCGTTAGATATTTTTGCGTTGGCTTGGCATCATAAACGCTTCAATTTTATTTGCTTTGATTTTGGCTCATCTTGGTGCTTGGTTTTGTTTGTTAACTTCTACCAGTTGGTGCGGCATTTATCATCGTGTTGGTGAGGATGGGTGAAAAAGACAAGTGCATCAACCCTCTACGCGGACCATTTATTGTGAACTGCTAAGGCGGTACGGGCACAACATTTTGCTTGTCTCTGTGAGGCGATGCCCTAAACAGAGTAACAGACATCATTTTTCAGTCCTTCTATTCTACCGCCTGCTGCTTCATTTTTGTGCAGTTCGCATGCACACCTCATCGAGGCGGCAGACTTCGTGGCGATCTTATTAACATGAAGTAAGCAATTTAAAGACTCCAGTTGGCGACTTTTCATCAGACATATTTAAGTGGTTAGTGAAGCCAGCTCACACCACTCCTACGCTATATCTGCTTGAATGCAAGGTAACGGGTGCATCTGAATGGTTTCTCCACCATTAGACAACCTCACTCACAGGCACAGTTCTCACCTTAAGTCAGGTAAGATGCTTGACACAGCATGGAGGGTATCACTTCTACACGAATCCTGTGCGTACGTATCTATGTGGGGCCCAATCCGACTTCAAAACTAATTACTCGCTTCTATCACTAAACGACTTATAACGTGAATGTCCATTACTCACCCCCTCCAGGGGTCGAGTGTTTCTGACGCTGCGTGGAAGCAGGTGTTACAGAGGTTGGTAAAAATCCAACAAAAAGTGTAGAAAGTGATTTACATGGTCCTATACTGCAGATTGTGGAGGTGAGCGGATTCTAGGTAGCTTTTGCTGTGTCACGTGGATGAATCCACTATCGACTTATGGCCTTGCAACGACGACTGGACGATCTCCTCTGCCCACGTTGCATTTTAGGTTCTAACCACCACGGTCAGCAGAACTCACGATGCAGCACCCAATGCACCTAAAACTGTTTTGGATTGACGCAGGTGTCTTTCTTCATGTGTTACCCACCAGTGTCAGATGGTTAAGTGTCCTTCCTCCTTATGCAGCATTTGCTTGCCAACAACGCTGCGCTAATGAATGTCAAATTAATTGCTGGCCCCAACAAACAATTTCTACTTGGCATTAATTCAGTGTTGAGGACATTCCAATTCAGAATCCAGTAGCAAGACCGTCACTAACAACGATGCGGTGATGCTGAAAAAGACGGTGCTAGGCACTGCATAGAATAATAGATTTTTCAACTAATTTCTTCCTAACAGAAAATCGAAGCCAGTACATCTTTAATCGCCACGTTTGAAGTTGTATCTGGAATGCACACTGCTCGCCAATTGAAAGCCGACTAATTTGCGTCGCAATGACCGTGGTGATCTGCGTAGACATTTTTACATCGTTGTTAGTGACGGTCTTGCTACTGGATTCTGAATTGGAATGTCCTCAACACTGAATTAATGCCAAGTAGAAATTGTTTGTTGGGGCCAGCAATTAATTTGACATTCATTAGCGCAGCGTTGTTGGCAAGCAAATGCTGCATAAGGAGGAAGGACACTTAACCATCTGACACTGGTGGGTAACACATGAAGAAAGACACCTGCGTCAATCCAAAACAGTTTTAGGTGCATTGGGTGCTGCATCGTGAGTTCTGCTGACCGTGGTGGTTAGAACCTAAAATGCAACGTGGGCAGAGGAGATCGTCCAGTCGTCGTTGCAAGGCCATAAGTCGATAGTGGATTCATCCACGTGACACAGCAAAAGCTACCTAGAATCCGCTCACCTCCACAATCTGCAGTATAGGACCATGTAAATCACTTTCTACACTTTTTGTTGGATTTTTACCAACCTCTGTAACACCTGCTTCCACGCAGCGTCAAAAACACTCAATCTCTGGAGGGGGTGAGTAATGGACATTCACGTTATAAGTCGTTTAGTGATAGAAGCGAGTAATTAGTTTTGAAGTCGGATTGAGCCCCACATAGATACGTACGCACAGGATCCGTGTAGAAGGTTAGAGCTGTGTCTGCGAGTGAGGTTGTCTAACGGTGGAGAAACCATTCAGATGCACCCGTTGCCTTGCATTCAAGCAAATATAACGTAGGGGTAATGTGAGCTGGCTTCACTAACCACTTAAATATGTCTGATGAAAAGTCGCCAAATGGAGTCTTTAAATTGCTCACTTCACGTGAATAAGATCGCCACGAAGTCTGCCGCCTCGATGAGGTATGCATGCGAATCACACAAAAATGAAGCAGCAGGCGGTAGAATAGAAGTACTGAAAAATTATGTCTGTTACTCCGTTTGGGGTATCGCCTCATAGAGACAAGCAAAATGCTGTGCACGTACCGCCTTAGCAGCTCACAATAAATGGTCCGCGCAGGGGGTGGATGCACTTGTCTTTTTCACCCATCCTCACCAACACGATGCTGAATGCCGCACCAGCTGGTAGAAGCTAGCAAACAAAACCAAACACCAAGATGAGCCAAGCCCAAAGCAAATAAAATTCGAGCGTTCATTATGCCAAGCCAAGCCAATGCGAAAATATCGAACGAATAAAGGACTACCATTATTACCCATTGCGAAAGAAAGCGAGGTGAAATGTAATGTGCGATCGCAATAGAAAACCAATAGTACAGCACCAATCATGATGAAAATTAGGTAAAACACGAGTGGGAAGATAGCGCTCCTAAAAAGTTGCTACCTGAAGAACCTTACTTAAATAAATGCTCAACGCATGCCGGCCAGACCTCATTTGTCAATGTTTCTCTCATGAACATGAGAAAACAATTACGGCAGACAACAATTTGGAGACTAGCGTTCGAAACGCAAAGCTGGACATAACAGGGTGGAAAGAGCACAATGGCTTACAGGTGCTATCGAAAAATCACTTTCAAAACGGATATCCTACATGTCCACCGCAAATATATTTGTCACCGTTANCCCTCTATGCTGCTACTCAATTTACAATAACTGGTTCAAGTACAAGGTGGATGTGCTTGCATTTTCACTCCTCCCCACCAACACTTTGATGAATGCCTCACCAAATGGTAGACTTTAATAAACACAAACCAGCATCAGGGTAAGGTGGATTCCAGCCGAATAAAATTTTAGCATTCATTATGTCAAGCCAAGCCAGTGCGATAAAATCTAACGTACAAAGGACTACCAAGTTTACCCATTGCAAAAAGAAGCAAGGTGAAATGCAATGTGGAATTGCAAAAGCAAAAAAACTGCGCATCACAGATCATGATGAAAGCTAGATGAAGTAAGAGGAGAAAGATAGCACTCCTGAAAAGTTGCTACCTGAAGAACCTTATCCAAATAAATGGTTAAAACATGTTGGCCTGGTCCTATTTGTCACTGTTTCTCTCATAAATACGAGAAAGCAATTACGGAAGACAACAATTTGGAGAGAAGCAATCGAGATCCAAGCCGGACACAGCAGAGCGGTGAAAAGCACAATGAAATACAGGTGCCATCGAAGGATCACTTTTGAAATTGACGTCCTTCATGTCCACCCGAAAATATTTGTTACCGGCACCTTGAAAGACGCGAGAAAAAACAAGGCAGACAAGGAATTGCAGGGTAGCATTCCTTATCAAAGCAGGATAAAACTGGGTTGAAAAGAGCAAAGCTACATACAAGAGATGGTTAAAGTTCCGTTGCTAACTTAAGCAAATTGTTATTGTTTTTCAGAAAAAAATAAAAGAAATCACAAGTAAGAACGAACAGGCGAAAGTAAACTGCAGCAATACATCTGTGGTCTCTCCATCCAGATTGCCAAAATAAACGAGTAAACGAATGAGCGATTACTGGCAGACATCAAAGGCGGTCCTTAAAACCACCTCTGATTCATTTTAGGTGATGCAAAATATTGCACAAATGGAAGCAGAGGAAGGCACTCAAATGTAGCATCTCCAAAGGAAGACAAAGGAAAGAGAGATGGCACAGAAAAGTGAACAATGGAGAGGAAGGTTAGTACAACTGTGAAAGCTCATTGGTTATGAGGATTTTCGATACCGTATTTTGTACTATTGACAACTTCGCATCCGCAAATTGCTTACATTCACAACTTAGTTAGGCGTCAATGATTGCTGACAAAGCCTAAAATGTAAAAGGGAACAAGACTGCTCTCTCTATGCACGATTGAATTAAAGGTAGTAGTATACTGCATTGGTATGCGAATCAGGTGACCCCACGCCTCCTTCAGGGCGAAACCAATGGAACCTCTCTTCTGAACTCCTCTGTCACTCATGCAGAAGTGCCCGTTAGGACGGCAATAAACTTCACAGATTTGCCCTATATCATGCCCTCGCGTTTCGCAAGGTTGACTGCTTAATTCACAAATCTTTCTCCTTCGCGTCCCAATCGTCTATTCTTTCTTTTGCTATCCCACCCATACCCTCCTATAATGATAGTGGTGTCCTATTTCCACGACTGAATAGTTCCTTTCATAATTGATTTCTGGATGCTCCACACGATGATGAGAACGTAGCCTCATTTACAGTGAAGTCAGAGTGTAGGTGCTTTGTACTGGCGATCTCACCCTGCATTTTACCCACCTGGCTTCGCTAAGCTGTATCACAACCCATACTTCCTTTGCATTTTAATAATCACAGTTTAGAGGGGAATGCCCAATGATTCTGCGATTCCTGTACACCCTAGCCTTAGCCCAAGCTTTTGAACCATTTTCTGTGATTTATTAGTCCATTTGCCGAGTTTATTTGTAGTGTGGAAAAGCATTCAACTTTGAAGTCGAGAAGTTGATTGCGTGCTTGGCCGGAAGTAAACCAAAGAAAACAGTCTTCCTCATTCTTGTCGCGCTATTCAAATAGCAGTTTAAATGAAGTCATTGCCAAGCGTCCATATGTTCAAACCTCCAAGTCAGCTGGACTTTCTCAAAACAAGAACCTAATAAGTGAGTCTGCCTCTGCGCCTTTTAGAATTTACTTTCATTTTTTGCGCCTATGGAGAGATTTTAATTTAAAAAAATTGTTTAAATCCACGAATAAACCTTATTTCAAATGTCCACAACATTTTCTGCAGTGCCGCCTCATGAAGGGGATTGTGGAAGAGAAAAAAGTAGAGAGAAGAGACAGTTAGCATTGACTGAATGACCGATGCTAGTCACTAGATTTCGTTGGCAATGGAGGAAGGGAGAGAGATGGAGAGAGAGGAGTAGTTTAATATTGTGTGAATAAATAATACATAGTACGAAAATTCATTTGAATCGAGGGTGATAGAGAGAGGGATAAAGAGAGAGAAAATTGGCAATAAATGAACGACCGATGTTGAGAATGAGATTGTATCAGCAATGGACGGTGAGACAGTTAGCATTGTGCAATTGATCGATGCTGAGCTCGTGATTTCATTGGCGAAGGAGGGTGATAGAGAGGGATAAAGAGCGAGAGAAGAGGCAATTAGCATTGGGTGAATTATTGATGCTGAGCACGAAATTTCATTGGCACTGGAGAGAGAAAGTGAGAATAATAAAGTAAGCTGTCGAGATGGAATTCAGCATTGTGCGAATGGTTGTTAATCGGCACGTGCTTTCATTGGCGAAGAAAGGTGATAGAGAGGGAGATAAAGAAATAGAGAGGAGACGATTAGCCGTAGTTGAAAGATCGATGTGGAGCACGTGTGTTTAGCGGGGGTGGAGTTGGTGAGCGAGAAGAGAGCGAGAAAGGAGACTTTTATCAGTCGATGAACAACCAATGATGAGCGCGTGTTTTTAGTGGTAATGTAGAGTGTGGCAGATATAGAGAGGGAAAAGAGACAGCAATGAGTGAGTGATCGATGGTAAGGACCTGAGTTCTGTGTTGTGGGAGAGATAATGGATTTGTCATTTCCCATTACACCTTCTTGTCTTCCCGTCTTCCTGGAAAATATTGTGATTTGCAAAAAACCCTGTGTTTCTTATCTAAGGGGGAATCAAATGTTGCCACACACCAGCTCCTACGTCTCTTTCCATGCTGGCAATTTTGCTCTACATGACATCAACAGCGGTAGATTGCTATGTCACCGCAACCGCGCAGTGCAGAACTTTACCCTTCTCTATGCAACAGTGCATAGCAGGTATACACAAATATAATGTAGCGAACAATGAAATGAGTCTTCTTGGTAGAAAAGATTACAAAGTTAGGCAGAAAAAATGGAGCACACATTTATGAAGAAAAGTTATTGCAGCTGTAGAAGGAATCACCACCTTCCTATGTGCACCAGGACCAACGGCATTCTAAGCACAACTACAATAAAGACATTGTTTAATCTGGACTCCCAGAAAACGGTGAGTAGATTGCTCTTAAGTCTAACAAAGCAATGCAGAAGGCTACTGCATCCGTGCTGTCATTTTGCCATTTATCGTATTGTTGGAAACCAAAAAGGTTTTAATGTAGCAAATTGATTTACATGAGTAGCGTTTTTAGAATGAACATATATTTAACCATTTAGAGGGAAATGAAGGGACGCCGGTCATTGCAAGCGCTATTTACTATGCAACCACCGATCGTGAAGATCAGGAGTAATAGCACGTGTTTAAAAATCAAGGAAAGTTAACGTTGCCAACGTGGACTTTGGCAGGTGCGATGGAGATGATGACGTCCAAATAAAGCCCAATGTGTCAACTTACCATACGACGTTGCTGTTCAATTACAAGAGCAGCAGTTAATTACCATAAACACAATCTCCCATTGTTCTACGAAGAATGTTGTGCGTGAATATAATAACGAAACAAGAGTGGGTTCATAGCGTGTCAGATTGTTCAGAGATGCAAAAGAACCAAGGTGAGGTCATGGCGCAAAGAGGATCGCAAGCTAAAGGCAAAGTGTTTAGCAGTTGTGCGTTCAAAATAAAAATCAAAGAATCGTAGTGAGATTCGCATTTAGGTGTGGTCTCCGCAGGTGCTCCGATGCTGGCAATTTTCACTCAATTTTGCATCAGTGGTAGTTTTGGCAACTTGACTGGAACGGAACAACAGAATTTACTACCCTCTTTGCCAGGAGCTAACACAAAAGTAGTAGCTTTGCCATATTGGCGCTTACCCAAGTGGGCTTCGAGTCTGGTAATGGTTTTATGGGTGCTGCCGTGGTCGTAGCTCCTAAAGCAAACATTGCATGAATCGCACTTATTACCATTAGGATTGACGAATCAAAATTGTGAGGCTGCCACATGATTGCTTAAGTTGTTGGTTTTGAGGCATATTTGTGGCTAAGTATCTAAATTTCACGAAGCTTTGGCTTAAGTAAAGTACTTTGCAGATGATATCAAATAAGGACGGTGCATTGACAAGGACTTTCCTCACGTCATTCTGAATCCATTACGTGCTATATTTACTAGCAAACTCACTTTGTGGTCCTCCATAGCCTAAAGTGCAGAGCGCAACATAAAGATCTTGAATC
>JADWOT020000877.1:0-20213 GCA_036345935.2 Taenia hydatigena
TGAGTTTCTAGACTCGGACAAGTTGTAACAATTGTCGAATTGGACAGAATTAGGAATAGAGTCTCATGCAGGCACCAAAGCCATGGGAAGTAGCACAGATGCAGTGGCCAAAGCAGCGGAGGCAAATCCTCTGGTGACGGCGGATTCGGGTGTGGAAAAGAAACCTGCTGTAGTGGTCGTCTCAGGGTTCGATGCAGGATTGTGGATCTATCTGCTATTCTTCGTGATTGTGGGACCCCTTACGGAACTTGGAGCTCTGACCAACGATCTATTCTCTTTAGCCCAAAACAACGAATTCGCCTCATCATATATTATTTACCTCCTGTATGTCAACAAACTATTGGCAGGACGTGTTGAGACCGTAGTTGCAGTTTGTAAACAAAAAATTTGATTCGGCTATCCAGTGAATCACATTCTCCTTTTCTACACGTCTCTTTCGCATGTGGATAATACATGAAAGGCCAGAGCTCAGTCATATTTTTTGCCCGGTTGAATCAACAGTACAATCATTAGGTCGTCATCGGTACTGAGTGTGAGCAGTTCAGCTGAATTCGCGAATCCTCATGCAACCAACTTACTGATGTTCCCACGGAAAAATTCCATTAAACCTTTCAGGTCAGGTGTGCTTCTTACGCTGAAGGGTGTTTCATAGGAATTCTCGTTGTTATATTGGGTTGCTAATACCTTGGTGAGCCTGCTCAAGACTTTTGGTACTAGTGGAAATATTAGCCAGCAAAAGGCACGTCTTCTTTGCTGTCACCTCCGTCACTGTATCAACAGTCTTGATGATCGATTTCAAATGATTTCATTCATGACACGCAAATTAGCTATCCACACAATGTAACTCAATAAGAAAGGCACGCTTCGTAGTTCGTGCTGTTTGATACTCCCTCCGCGCTCACCAATCAAATGCTCCATCGGATGGTGGCGATGATGAGACCAACCAACGGCTTTCATTGAACGAAGTTAGAGTCCACAACGACTTTCACAAGGTTAAGAAGGAGGTAATGAAGGTAAGCTAGGTGTTTGGTCGGTTCGTAATTGTAAATAACAAATTAGGTCTCATTAATCCAAATTCATCGTCGCTAGAGTGCCATCCATTCAATACACCACCTAGGCAATTCGAAATAATCACGCGAAGTGTTTGTACAGTGGGAGAGTAACGTAACCAGGTACTGTAGCTGGGAAACAAAATCTTAACAGCGATTGCAGTTTTTCCTAGGTGCCTATTCTGGCAAGAAATTGCTTGAATGTTTACCATCGTTGCCATTATATAGGTAGACTAAAATCGTGCTTCATCGCCTTGACTAAGTTTTGCATTTCATTTTACATTTAATAGGTAGCTTAGTGCTTATTCCGATCTGTTGGATTAATTCGCAGACGATGTAGCGAACGGTAGTCATCACCTCGACCCATCATCCATGAAGAATAATGAGAAGTAGGAGAATTTCTACAACGAACGACCTTAATGAGTGCGATTGGACAAAGTGGATACAATATGGAGAAAAAAATATTGCAGATTTCATTTTAAGCTCGCTTGACAAATGTGGGTCATATGGTGGGAATAGTTGCTTGGGCGAAGGGACCGTGATCGATGGCGAGAGGAGATTAGTACGGATGATGAAAGACTGGACGGGAATGACTGGCAAGTAAATTAGATGCAAGGCGAAATGGCGAGTGTTAAAGGAGCAAAGAAATGAATGTATGGATGCATGGAAACGGGATAAATTGTAAATTAGGTGGATAGATAGCACAAAAGAGGGAGAGGCGGAGAGAAATTACGAGGGATGGTGGACTGAAAGACTCATGGTTCAATAGTTAATCGACGGGTAAAAGGTGAAAGCGGAAAGGAACGGTTGAATAGATGACGACTGTGAGGAATGAAGAGGTAGATCGATGAGTGAATTTGTGAGTGGATGAATACCAAATCTATGCTTCCTGGACACCGCAGATAGAGAGGCAGTCAAGCATTCCATCCAACAATTGCTGTTTCACTATGATGCGTGCACACGCTCACACTAAATACGCGTACATCCACTGGTCCTCCTCGGCTTCCCACACGGTCACCTACTGACCTCTCTATGCCTTCACAACAGTCTCCATCTCTTCGCATCTACTTCATCCCATTCCTTAATTTCTATTCCAATTTAACTTAAAGGTAGTTGGTGATTCGACGTTTACTTTTATTACTGATTTACAGCAGGTGAAATCGCCGACTTCTCATTTTTGCAATTCGTGATGCACTCTTTATTCGGCGTCGGTTGTTAGCGCTGTCATTGAACAATCAAGTTGTAACCCCTTCCCAAATGAAGCTCGTGAAGGTGGCGCGCTCAATGCTCATTAACGTCATATGAAGGTAAAGTGATGTTGATGAACAAGTAGCATAGTGCAAGGCCATGTTGCGAAGCAAATGCGCAGCCTCTAGAGATTGAGCATACAGTCAAACAAAGGGTTATCTTACTAAGTGTTATCAGTTTCGTTCCATCAAGACGTATTCCAATTTGAATAAAATATTACAGCGCTAGACCCTCTGGTGATCAAAGTAATTCAATGGATGCGGCATTGTGCTCAGTAGGGAGTGTGGAGCCTCATAGCCTAGTAACAAAAGGGCGACATTTCCCGGCTTATTGTTTTACTTCTCTACCGTTGCAAGGTATCCCCTCACACGGATGTCTGTCTCAAATTTATTGACTGAGGGTAAGGACTTGAGTCAGAGGTATGGTCTCACAGGATAATGGAAGAAACTCATCAACGTTGAATTTTTGAGAAAAGATAAAAGAATGGACGCATCTTATTTGGCTGAATAGAGAGAGCAGATGCAAATGCCTGGGTTTTCATTGTAGGTTAGTGACGCAAATAGTGGCGATCCTCCCCTGTTCATCAATAGGCAGATTCGAGGACCGGGAAGAATAAACAAATCGGTTCACTTGTGTGGGTTAACCAAGCCGTGTACTAGTGGAGACTGAGCTTCAGTGTGTGTGTGTGTGAGAGTGAGTGTGAGTGTACGGCCTTTTGGTCTGAGTCTTAGTCTGAGTGCCTTTCTGGTGCAAATCGGTCACTTAGTTGACTCAGTTAAGCGTACTTACTAGTGACTGATTGGCATTGGGCTTAGAGTAACTGTTGCCGCAATTAGAGTGCCTTCACTTTAAAGGTTAGACGACTGGAGCGGACAACCATAAGCAACCAAGTAGACGAAAGCTTTTGCCACTTTAAGCAACAAGTTTTCGCTGGATTCAAAGAGGTCCTCAGAAATGTATTTCCTTCGTCAACCCCTTCTTTACCATACGCGTCAGCTCACTAACCGATTTGTTCAGTTGTATAGTTTTCTGCAAGCATATGCGACAAGATAGAATCCGTTTGAACATCAACGAGAATGGAGAAAAAGGTTAGGAGCTTTATTTGTTATTTGACTTTAGTTCACTAGGGTCGCTCCAGCTTTCGGAAAAATTGTTGTCGAATTGGCATTCTTCGGAGTAATGAAACCTGAAACAGGAGTAGACAGCATGCTTAGCACACGCAAGCATTGGGTTACAATAATCGGAGAAGGTAAAACAATCGGTAATCGCAAAGGCTTACAAGAAAGTTCATGCAAGCACAAGAGTCATGGAAGCTAATAGGGCAGCAGTGGTCGACGATGGTGTTTGTGGACGTGGAGGAGGAATCTGTTGAAGTGGTCGTCGCAGGATTCGACGCAGATGGCTTTGTAGTGACGAGTGTAGAAGTCTGAGTAGACTTGCTATTCGTTGTGGTTGTAGGAGTGGTTACGGAACTTGCAGTTGTTATTGACCATTTTTGTCCTTCGATTTAAAAACAAAAAATTTGTTTCAATCTGCAATTTTACATCTACAATTCAACAAATTCTTATCAGCACATTTTTAAGCATTGTAAACTGCTTCCTGAGTTTCACGTAAATACCTGCAGTAGACTCCATGGCAGAAGATATTATGAATGAAGCTACGGAATCATTACCTACATTTAATAGTTTGGCAGTCGACAAAACGAACAGAAAAGACTCATATTCTTCCACACTTGGTGCAGTTGCTCGCACTTTATCACTGCAGCTTCTACGCCCAAGGTCTTTCGAATCTGTTCCCACAATGCATACACAAACCATGACAAAAATGGTTTGCTTTGGTTTCAAATTCGAGATGGTGTAATTTTCATATTCGGTGTAGTAGGTACCGCTGATCAGAGTATTTTCAACTTCCCAGGGAATACTGTAGCCAGTGACACTCACGTTGACATGGGGTGACGATTTCCAACTCACGCGCACCCTGTAAGGATCCATCGCTTCAATTGCAACGTTCTGGGGAGCCTTAGGGTCTGCAGAAATGGAAACGTGGATATGTTCTTGAGCCAGCGTTAAGAAAATGATTAGTATTCATTTGTCCTAGTACGATCCCGCATGTTTCTATGTGAAATGAGGAAGAAGCGAAATGCACAAAAGGTGACAAGAAGTGATTTGGGAGAACTGCATGCATTACTCCAATTGTTGGCAAATCGAGTAAAGCGCTAGGAGGTATGCGACAATGCAAGCAAACAAAGGAGTCTATTCAGTGGCACTAAGTCGGGTTGACTGTGTCAAGATGGAACGTGAGGTGGTGTGACTCAGTACAACCGGGCTACAACACATAAGCCATCTGGCACACCTAAGTTATTTTCCTAGTGAGGAACAGTTGTTACGCCTGCCGCTCATGCCGACTTAATGCAAATTAATATGCTTACTCTCATTTGCCAAATGCCTGCATCCACGCGTCAATGAAGGTGAAGCATGCGTAGGTATCTTACCTGCTGCCAGTGTGAAATCGTCATGCAAGAATAAAGTTGCCAGCAGTATGAAGCAGAGCAAAAGAGACATCTCTTACACGTGTGCTTGTAAGCATGCAGTGAGAAGATGTAAGCCAATGGAATGGCCCACTCCTGACCTACGAAGCAAATGACGCATTCACAGGCACACCATGAAACCACACATGGTATTGGGTCGTTTAAGTGATTGTGTGGGTGTTCTATGGTGTGGACGTCTGCTGGAGCAAAGTAGCCTTCACAATATTGAGTGGGCTAATGCAATGTGAATCCATGTATGAATAACGGTGTGCTGGCATTCACCAACAGTGAGGTAGTGTGCCAAATGATACAACTCAATCACTAGGCCTTGTGCAGTTAGCTACTTTTTAGAACCTCTTTGCCGATGCATTGAAAAGTGCGAATGAGAATGCGGCGCATCGTCGTGCAGTGACGAGGTGCCTCATTTTTCTGTCTACAGGGCTACGCAAGCGGTTTTGTTTTTAAAAGCCAAGCCTCCACTTCAAGACACGTCTTTGGCACCATGCTAATTGCTACTTAGACCTTCTGTACAGTAGTTAGCAAAAAGTTTCACCACATCAATGCGCAGTGAGTGCGCTGCATCCATCAAAGTCTCCTCTCGGATGAAGTTACAATTCGATTGTTCAACCCTTTTGCCAAAATTGAAATTGCATCGCATTTTATCAATTATGAAGCACAGTGAATGAAGATTTTGGGAAGGAGTTGCAATATGCGGGTACAATGACATGACTAATAACCAACACCAAATGAGTCATGCACCATAAGTTGGTCATATTATAACTTAGAGACTTCACCTATTGAAAATCAGTGATTTAGGCAGACCACAAGTCGCCAACTACACCTATGCACAAATTAAATTAGAAACTAAATTTAGAAGTGGAATGAGTAGTGATAGAGACTGTTGTGAAAGCATAGAGGTCAATGGGTGAACGTGTGAGAAGCATACGTGGACTAGTGGATATGCGTGGGCTTAGTGTGGGTGTGTGTGTCCAGACTATATGATGTGTGTACGCAGCACAATGAAGCAGCGATTGTTGACTGGCATGTTTGACTCTCTCTATTCACGGTGTCAAGAAGCCATGGAGGTGACACTCATCCACCCACATGTTTACTCATCAAAGGAACTATTCGTTCTTCATTGTCTCTATCCATCCATTTTCTTCATTTTCACTTCCATTCTCTTCTCTATCCTTCCACCATCCCAGCATATGGATATCAATTCACCATCATCTGCAATCTCTCTTTTCCTGTCTCCTTTTCTTTTATCCTCAGCCAAACCAACATTTCATCTAACTTATCATTCGGCCCAATTTTATGCATCGAGCCACCAATCACTCTCTTTCTCTCTTCTCTCACTGATACATTTCCATCAACTCATCTTATTATGAAACCACTTGTTGTGCTGTTATTTCTGCCCTTAAGGTGACATTTCACCCTGCGTTTACCTCATTTGCTAGTCGTTTTCTTCCATTCTTGCACCACTCACAGCAATCTTCTCTCACCACCGGTAAAATTTCCTTCGCACACGTAAATAGTGGCACAACGTGACTCACTTTTGCCAAGCGGGTTGGGAAATGAAGTTTGCACTGCATTTTATTCACAAGATGTCCATTCATAATCCCGAAACCGGGTATTAGATATTTGACTTGCATTCCAGCTCACATTATAACCCGAATTTCTTGATCCAGCTATCGGCTGCATATCTATCTTACCAACATCCATCCATGCGCCAGCACTTTACTCATCCTTCCTTTCATCCGTGTATTCAATATTTCGTCCACCCATTCGTCAATCCATTCCTCCTATTTAAGATTTGAATGCCACGCCACTACCACTTCTTATGCCACCATTTACTTGGTCGCGGGTATTCCTCCTGCCAAACTCTACTGCACCGTCTACGACATCCATACACAACATGTGGTCAGATGTGCAACAATCGGCAAAAAACTACGCCCACCATCAGACCAGACCCTTTTTCTGATGAACAGTGATCTCAAATGACAAGAGGACTAATTAAAAGCGGGCAATTGAAGAGTATGCACCGTCCCGCTGCTGTCCTACCTGCCACTTAGCAGTGCGTTCAAACGACAGACCATTCGAGTAGGCTGAAGGACATATGCACATAGAGAACATATAAGAAGACGAAGAGGGTGGCAAAGGAGGCAACATGGAAGAAAGACACATGCATTTAGAATGCATGAGGGATAATCAAGAGAAGAGCAGAAAAGACAAGAGAAAGGATGTGGGTGAGCAAAAAAGAAGAAGCAGAGGAGGCAAGAAGAAGTGAAGACACTGGCTGTTGGGAATGTCTACATCATGGCCTACCACGAAGTCAATAGTGTCAACCATAAGTGTCAGTCATGCGTCTCTCCGCAATGTCCTGCAAGTCCACTTTGAACAAACTCAGTGGTTGCCAAGGCAAAGAGAGCACAAATGTGGTGAAGGCTCTTCATTTTCCATCTGTCTTGACAAAGGTTGTTAACTTTTTGTGGTCTGTTGCGTGAGCGAAAGGACAAGCATAGTTGCTAGGGATGATGTAAGACTGGATCCAAGTTACTAGCGCATTCGTTGGTTGCATCGCAAAACTGATGGAAAATTTAGGAAAGGGGTACAAATCGGGTTTAATGATGGAGGGAGTGATGAAAAAGAAATTGGTGGATAGATGAGTGGTGATGGGATGCATGCTAGGTTGAATGCACTAAGAGAAAGTTAGGGAACAGAGGAGAGGAGGAGAGATATCGATTTAACTAAAAGATATGGATGGCCTAACTACACCTTGCGCATCCACTAATAATGTTCCATTTGCATCACAAGCACATCCTCGAGAGATCACGCCACACTTCCGTCCGACACACTTCCTCATCTTGCCGGATCCACAAGCAGTGACTTCCTTCCCCACCCCACCAATTCGTTACAGTGCGTATCAGTCTGATTAAACTGTTTGATTTTAGCGGCAAACTAAATGAACGTTGCTTCTTTAAAGGACGAGGTGGCGAGCGAGTAGTCTAACAGTGTAAAGAACGGCAGCATAACAGATGTTCTTTTCACCGGCCTCGTTCGAGTAAGCAAGACGGATGCGTAAGGGACCGCTATGTATGTATGTGTGTTTACCTGGCAGCTGACTAAGCAATGGTGACAGCGGTTGATGCTATTCTGGCGAACTTGAAGTGAGTTTATTAGCTTTAAACCTACGGCGACTGCTAGTCCACCTGCCAGTGACAATGACCAATCGAGGTTTTTAGAGGACGAGTCAGGCGAGAGGCTCAAAAGAGAATTTATTACAAAAAATTGTTAAAAAAACGCACGTCTTAGTAGCGGCTTACTACACTACATGAGGTCCTTTCTGTAGGCGGAAAGTTAGGAGCACAAAACCCGTTCCCGACAAGTTGTCACGTGATATAGGTGGACTGTGAAGCTCATTGTCAATTTCAAGACTGGAAAAAGAAGGTTTGGTAGAATAAACAGTTTAATGAGTTGCGACTTGTCATTTGAACACGTGAAGTGGTTTATGGTTGAGAAGCTTTAATAGAGCCACCGACGTCTGTCGCCTTCTTTGGTCTTCGCAGCGTGCTACTGAAGTCATTAAGTAGGCACTGCATGCCGAGTTCCGATATTTTACATGCGCTATGTTTAAGTCCTTTCAATGTTTTTGCTTCCACTGTTTGTGCTATTAGTCATCAGTGGGTGCCAATGTTATTGGCACTAGATGTTTCCTTAATATTACCTCTTAGTTGTCTTTATTGTGGGTGTAGTAATGTGTTTACTCTAAATGAGATTAAAGCAAATTTGTTAAATCGGTGTTCTTATTTATACCTAATCGAGTTGAAAAGGCGGAACATCAAGAGAATGGAGGGTGCAATGTGTATCTATCTTTGTTTGATTGGCCCAGACGTTACACTCCTTGCCACCACTTTTGAAGTTCACCTGTGTGTGCGCGGTAGTGGTACGACGTGCAGAACGAAAGTTGGGTTGAAAATCGAGCACTGTTGACACCCTCTTGCTGTTCAGTAAATTGTTTATTTTAGCAAAAAAAACGATTTCTGCACTGTCACAACTTTTTTAAGGGCAAATGCGCTGCGCACAAGTAAGTGGTAGCAATATAAATAGTTTTTGGTAGATTGGAATCGTATCTTACTGTATAGCGAAGAAGGTCAGTTGGAATCTTTGTCTGTCTGAACTCATGTCGTCCCACTTTGCCAAAATGTCGATTAAAATGCAGTTTATTAATTATTAAATTGCAGCAATGAAGGCTTCTTGTACGTCGGATTCTTTTTTGCAGTCTTTGTGTTGTCTTTGGGCACAAAGTGCGAGCACCGTCAGACCTGACAGCCCTAGTCTTGATAGCCTCCTTCTTGAGCATTCGGTTATGCCTACTAGGAAGCGCGGTTGGAGTGAGCAGACACGTGGAGCGGATTCGCTTAGCTCTGCCCGTTAGTGGCAGCACGGGTGGCGCCCAGAAGTGCAAAGAGACGTGTCGGTGGCCAGCAGAGTTGAAGCCTCGAGGAGCGTAGTCTGATGGTTGCAGCACTGACTTCGCTGAGATCGAGGCGCTCATATGCTCAACCTGCTTCAAATATCCTTCCACTTACAGCAGATTACTACAAAGTAATCTCCCCATCTTCCATTGCAAGGATTTTAATGCTGTTTTCTGAGTAGCTTACATATGTTTGAGTGGAAAATAACGGATATCGCATCAACTCAATGTCAAATTTGGATCTTTAGATTAATGAACTACCAAAAATTTGCAAGTTCTTTTAACAGCGCAAAATTCACCTTCCCTATCGTAAATGCTAGCGTTTCAATTGTAGACTCAACGCTTGTTTAGCTGCACTAACCTGCTTTGGATTTCATTTTTTGTAGGATTATACCCTGGTGTGCAAATTGGCTATGACAATTAAAGGAAGGGGAACCCAAGAGAAACAAGAGCAAAGTCACAGCAGTGAATGGGATGCAAAATGTCATCGAGTTTTCACTTACTTTTGCTGCAGACACTAGCTTCACCATGCTAATCAATTTAGATTATTTTCGAGAAAAGTTATAGCATAAATCAAGTGACACTGCGATATTCATTGGATTGGCTCATTACCTGATATTCAAATTAAGAAGAAAGTGAGGAACTTGAGTGATCAAACCCCTATTTGGTGTGAAGATTTTTGTATTTTGGGTGGAATTCTGGACGACTGCTTCACGCGTCACGGACACCGAGCATAGACAGGTTGGCCACATTCACAAGTTTGCATGAAATACTTTTACCACCGCACTCACGGCGAATTTCTATTTAACTTATTGGATTAGGCATGTCTCTCATGTTGAGACTAATTTACACCGATTTCTGCTGGGCCATAAAACACGGTGACGTACTTGCATCAGTGAAAACCCTTATAGGTAACTGAAATGACTTCTCTGTCACCCCTGTCATCGTGACGATCGGTGCGTCAATTGACCTCGTCCATAACACGCAACGAGTTTAGTGCTGTGGTATGCATTTCTTGCCTACACCCATCAATTCATCCATGCACCCTCCTTTTATTCATCCTCTCACTTACTAACTCGCTTACTCACTCATCTTTCCGTTTCCCTCACTCGCCATTTAAATGCCTTTCCTTCGCCACCGCTTCTTCTATGCCACTATTTACTTGAGCGAAGGCTTTCGTCTGCTGAGCTCTACTGCACTATCAAAGAATTTCACATGGAATATACGGTTAGATATACAACGTTAAACACCCTGTTAAAGCAATTTGAATTAATAACTTAAAGTACTGTGCAGTGAGAAATCAACGTGACTGGATATGGAGGGCTTAATACAAATTCATAACACTAGCCGGAGTTTAAATTAGGCGCTCATTCCAGTAAGTGATTGCATAGATGCTCATAATCACTACCATTGTGTGGGTAGGCTAAAATCATTCTTCGTTGTTTTGACTAAGTTTGTTTACAAATCATTTTGCGTTTGATAGGTAGCACAGTGCCTACTTCGATCTAATGGATTATTTCACAGACGATGTTGCAAACGGCGTTCATCACCTCGGCATATCTACCATGGAGAGTAACGAGGTAGAGAAGAATTTCCACGACTAGCGGCTTAAATGGGTAAAGTAAAAGCAGTCACTATTTATTCAAGTCAGCCATTAAAATTCACGTACCCAAAAAAAAGACTTTAAAATGACAGGTCGTTGTTACCTCTTGATCATTTTATTAAGGTTTGAGTTTCGTCCCGCTCGATAACATATGCTTTACTTAAGGGAGAGCGATATACCAAAGTAAGTTGTTGAATGTCTTCAATGTTGCCTTGATCAACTTTACTGGAGCGGCCATGCAATGCTGCGTGATGGCGATTGATTAAAGCCACTTCTGCACTCAAGTTACAACCCAATGTGACCTCACATCCTATGACTCATAACATTTGTCTCGCAGGTGACTAATGTTGACACTGCAGTTACAACGTTGTAGCTTTCAGTTTTAAAGATCTCATCGACTCTTATGAAAAGAGCATTTCATGCTTTAAACTTTTGCATTCGAATGACGGATCGATTGAGAGAGGGAACAATTACTGAACGCATGCGAAACGTGTTCTATGCTCTGTGTCTGGGTTTATCCTACCCTTCCGAGAAAATAAACACAAATAATGAGTGACTCTGACGTTCGTTCAATCAACGAAGCTTCATTACTTATCCCGGCCTTTTCCTCTCTCTCTCTGTTGCAACTTCGTTTAGTAGGACTTAGTTCGGTTGGCATCAATTTTACGGATGTTGTGGGTGGGAGAAAGTTCAATCGAAGCAGCACTATGCTATGTGCTGGCAATGGGTTTCGTGCCAAAATGTGAGAAAGGTGCTTCAACACACTAAAGCTGTTGGATTTAAAGTACTGATTGAGCAAATTTGTTCATGCGAAAGGGATCTCGGAAAGTGAACTAAGCTGTTAACCCTGAAAGTGACATGAAACATAAACCAAACTCTGATGGACATCACAGCTGACCGCTTCGACGAACTAAGCATTGTCATCGCTTATGCATGTGGTACATCAAACTGCGCGGACTCTCACCTCCAAAACAACTCATTTTATCGACCTCCAACTTCGAAAACAACTTATCACGAGAGCATCCTCAAAAGACGTCAATTTATTCTTAAAAAAGTGAGATGTACAAAGTAGCTGCTATCAAAACATGCTATGAGGACCACGAAACACTTAGGACAGCAAAACACCAATATCACAGCCGCTAAATGAAAGACAGCCAAGATCAGTCCGCAGACGCTTCATAGAAGAAGCCAATAACTTGGTTTGTCGGTTCTTCAAATTTCTTGATATGCTCGTCTTAATCATCCTGCTTTTAGTCTGTTTCAGATCCAAGCTGGTTTTCGGGAGACTCCACCAGCGTCATAAATTGTTACTTGTGCTCCAGTTGTAATTGAGAGCTTTCAATAGTCCTAAAGTCTTCACTGCGGCTGCTGTCCCACGAGTCAGTTGATGGGACGCTTCTCGCCATATCACGAGCACTTGGCTGTGCTAGATGCGTCTCATTGCCAAAAATTCTCCCGCCGATTCTCTTTCTTTTGTATCGCTGGTTCCGAAACCACATCTTAATCTAACAGAAAGGTCAAAGTTATGTCGGGTTTAGAAGACTCAGCAGTAGACAATCAATCACTGCACACTAATGGCTCTCTATTAAACAAGTTTAACACCTTAATGCTTGACCAACCTGAGTCTCCGTCATGTTGATACGATGCGCCAGGTCTTCGCGCTCACTCATTTTGAGGTATTTTTTTCTGTTAAAGCATTTAACTAACACATTGATTTGGTACGGAGTAAAAACCCTGCGTCTTCCTTATTTTTGTGCCTCAGATACTGTCTGGCGCACCTAAGACTGTTCTGCGGCTGGCGTTGTAAAGAAGTTTCCTAAACCAGGCATAGGTACGAGAGCAGCAAGTTGGTGGAGAAAAGAGTAATTAGGAAGTGATGAGACATTTGTAGGAAGTCGTTGGCACGTATTTGGCAGTAGGAACGGTCGCTGTGCCTGTGGTTGCAGCAGCTGCTGACGTAACATTGAAGAAGTGTCAAGTACGAGTGGGTTCGTTGATAGGAAGATCAGTGACATAGTGTGCCACCACCTGGCAATAAAAGTACAAAACCTTGAGACACAAAGGTGCGCAAACGAAATGGCACATAAGAAGCGATAAAATAAGTTTATGAACAATACCGTCGGCTTGCAATGTTGCCAGATGTTGGAGTTGTTCGGGCTTGAGTAGGTCCACAAGCCTTGTCACTGCAAAGCTGCGCATGATGAAATTGTGACCACACAGTTCTTTACTGTTCAGTCGACTGTATTTCTTACTGTATTTATAGACTGTGAGGGTCAATAAAATTTGAATTTACGGGTCAGACTAATAAGATTCGGGAGTATCAATCGCGTCAAACCAACTACCCTCAACGACGTCATGTCATGCTCAACCGTCGGACATGTGTCTGACTCATGAAGGATAGCAAATAATCGTCGCACGACCTGAATTCATGTCACTACAGTAGCATCCATGACTTATGCCTGAAAAATCGTCTACAGCTCTGAGAAATCATCTGTCACGAAATTCAAGGCCTGAGCAATGTTGATGGTTTTCACAGCCAGTTATCAAACTATCCATTCTAAGACTTCTGCACACTCCAACGTTGGAAATCGGGTCTGTCCGCGGCATTGCCATCCTGTGACACGCAGAATCGGACACCTCCGAATTCATGGCACAGCGATCAGTGCCATGCGAATCACAGCAGCAAATGCATTACCTCTGAAGCAATAAAAATGAGCACGCAAAAATGACAACATTGTATGTGTAAACCCACCTGATTTGTGGATTAGGTGTCAAGTTCGTTGATGCTATGCATGAGGAAGTATCTACAATAGGTAGATGTGTCTGCGTTACTTGGTGGCCATAGGGCGCAACGCGTGCCATTCCATGTCACATGACCTCAAAGGGTGAGGGGACTGTTTGATAAAAAAATAAGACTCGCCTATTAAAACCCACCCAATTAGCATTGAACCCAATGCACATCAAATGATGAGAATACGAGGCCAATGTTGCTTCTAAGTACGCGACTCCGATGTTACTCTCTACTCCTTCTCCTACCCCTTCCATAATTGCGTTGACAACTAGACAGAGAGGGGGACTGAGGGACCCGGCACATGAGGTCACCCTCACTACCATACACAACCGAATCACGTCAGTTCGTTATCAATGTGACAGCCGTTGGTTGTTGAGTCAAGAAACTTAGTTTGATTTAGTTATATACTTCCAATTAAAGCAAGTTGTGCTTTAGGAATGAATTTGAGTCGCAAGCGTTTTTTAGTGAGCCAAGCACATGCACATAATGAAGTGCTTCTTATTCTTGGTAGGAATTGGTAGCAAAGTCACAAAAAAGACAAGAAGGTGGTTGTAAGTGCTGTATTATGCAAGAAGCTACTAGAAAAGAAGAATAAACCCGTCGCATGAAGGTGCAAAAGGGAAAATTCAAGCTACACGAAGGCGGAAAAGTGATTACAGGTGAGGATAGAACGGAAGCGTGTGGAGCGATCTATTTAGTAGTCAACCTATCTCTAGGTTGTTTGTAAAAAATACAGGTTTAGAATGTCCTCGCAGCCAAATGCTAATATCCTCGTTTTATACTCCTTTACATGAGGCATAATAAAAGAATCATTCGATCTCTGTTTCGCCATAGATATCTTGGGCGATCATCTACTGACTGTGCTTTATTAACAACGAGCGGCAACGATGTAAGATCAAGTGAAAGATGGGACGATCCACTATTGACCATTGCTTTGGCAGGTTTGCAATAGTGGATTACCAATCACTGATGGGATGTGAATGGTTAGACGTGCTTCCTTTCATTGGTTGGACCTTGAATTGCGAATTTGTTGAGCTCTCTTATAACACAGCAGTCTATTCCATTTAGCAATTACTTACGACAGTTCCCTTATCACATCGTAAAAGTGCGGTTTAACTGATAATGTGAGCACCTAGGTTGACACATAACTAATAATGCACGAACAATTGAGCACCAAACTGACCAGAATTGATCCAAATTGTAAGCCATATGCATGCTTCGTTCTGTAGATGCTTTCAACATGGGTAAATGGTAGAATTCTTTTCTCTTCCTTTTAGTCCGAAATCGGCCAGAAATGAAACTCAGCATTCTGCTTCCTTCTTCGCTTCCTTGCAGCAGTTCTTGTTAAATATCAAGCAATTTTATCGCGGCTGATACGCAGGGAGCTCGCTTTAGAAAAAAGCTGCCATAGGGCAAATATATGTAATTTTGGATCAGGATTGGTCCCTATCAAGACTTAATAGTAGGTTCTCTTCTGCAATTGCTTGACGTAGCGTAATGATCCTATACGGACAAAGGTACAAATCTCCGTTTGTTTTTATCCATATTAATCCAAAATTGCTCAGATTTGGAAAATCAGCAGCTCGCTTTCTTCTGCGAGAAGTTGCAGCAGTTCTCGCTTTGAAATCGAACAACGTAGGTGTGGCTGATGTATAGAGTATTTGTTGTGGCAAGGAAAACTAAGACACAACGGGTTTAGGAACGCGCTCTCTTTTATCCGTTTTGATCAGGAGTTGCCCAGAATTAATATTCAGCAGTTCACTTCCTTCTATAAATTCCAGCAGTATTTCTCGTAACCAAATTGTAAATTCTCTATTTTGGCAAAGAAGGCCAAAACATCCTCCCCACGATGGATTAACCCTTCGGCTCTTCTCTGTTTTCACACTAGCTGAGACCAATGTTAGCACTTGCCGGTCTTTTAGGTGGAGTCGATGTGTGAGTTAGAGACCAAGAATGCATGCATGACCAGCTTTGAGGCCATCCTCGAGTCGATCAGCATGGCCGCTTTTAGGATTTAAGTGACGATGGATGCTCTCAAACGACGTGTCATGAATGTCGAGAAGGTCACAGCCGCAATTGTTACCACCTCAGTAGATGACAATGGCAGCGGTAGGATAAACGGGATCACAAATGGGAAAGCCCACAAGTGTCCGGAACTTATATCCATTACATTTGACCTAAAGACAGGGTTGACGAAGGGTGCAGAGTCACTTGCGGATTTGATGAAGTAAAATTGCCGGTCGAAGAGGATTGCGATAGGGAGTCAGAGACACACGAGGAGACTCTTAGAAAGGTTGCATGGGTTAGAACAGCAGATTCTAACAAAAAAATGCAAAGATTAGTAGAGTGCAAATGTTGGCTCTTTTCGACCATGCAAAGACTGCTTTAGCTGCTCGAGAAGCCGCTGAGCCATTACGAGTTTTTACTTAACTAGGGCTGCATCTGTGTGCCATCCCACGCAGGCATCCCTGGTCTTCATCTAAGCATCCATTTATTCAGGATTCATAACTTACCTCCCTCGCACCTATGAATCCATTTACTCGTTCATTAATGTCTAAGCTGAACATTCGTACCATCTGTTTGCTCTTTCATCTCAATCATCTCCAATTACTCATTTATTTAAGATAAAATCCCCTTTAACAGCACACCTGACATCGCACGTCTGCTTGAAGCTGCTTTCTTCACCCGGCGGAAAGGCTTCTTAAATTTGGTAGAAAGGTTGTTATATCCAAAGGAGGGAAGAAAGGAAATGAAGTCAATGTTGAAGCAGGCCCAAGGATAAAAGATGATGTCTCTTTAGTGGCCAGTCGTCGAGGAGTAGAGGAGAGTCAGGTTCTCTAAAGCCAATGGTATTGTAAGTGGTGATGGCAATAGGAGGAGTGTTACTTTATCCATGGACGATGTTACAATCCTGCTAAATCTGGTTCTGCTGTTCCCACACTTTGCGGGCCACTTCCACAATGTATATATTTTCGTCTCTTATCACGCGCTTCCCTCGGACATAGGCACTCAAATAGTCAATAGGCATGTTAGAGCGAAGTCTGCAGCCAGCGTCGACGCAGTGAGTGTATTGTTGACGAAAGCTGGGTTGAAGGCGCGCAAACAGGCCATCGCTTTCAACTCTGACCGTATTGTGTCTGCAGAGACGGAAAGTAATGTAGGATCGTACGGATTACGCAAGAGCTCTTAAAATGGCTCGTCACTGGGTTGTTTTAGCCCACCGATTAGTGAAAATCTGGAAAACCTTTCTCAGCCCACATCGTCTTTTATTTCTCTTCCCCTCATTTCCATCGAAGCAATTGTCAACCATGGATCTCTCCATCTTTCACTTGATCACACGTTGTAGCTACCCGTTGTTATTGATGCGCAGCCAGCAAATGCCCACTCGAGTAAGTATGGCTCCTTTATTGTGGTCCGTGTAAAGGCGTGTGAAACGAGGATATTAGCTGTCGGTCACGAGAGCATCCTGAGCCTGTATTTTTACAAATGACCTGCCATTGCACTACTCTCATTGGAGAGAAGTGGCTATTTATAATGTGGGGATAGTTTGGCATGAGAAAGAAAATGGAGTGGCACATGTTCCTTTGACAGCATGTCAATCGCCACTTAAATGCCTCACCTCTGCTTTAATGCCTCAAGACCTTTGCAGCTGAGGAGGTGAAGACACGTTTACGATCCAGCTGTATGGAGTCCGTTGGAACGCCCACGAACTGGAACCACCACTACTTGTTCCGATTTGGCAACCACCTAGTCGCACAGCTACTCAGGTAATACAGTAGAGGTTAAAACGCTAACGCTCATTGAAAAAAGGCGGATTTCCTAGTATCCCCTGTCATTCCTACCTCTCGCTCTGTCTCCCTCACCCTCCTTCTGTCGCCCATTTCAGTGGTTTTGGCATGCAAGTAAAAGTGCGCTAAGTGCGACTAATGTCTACCCATTAACGATAAAATGTGACCAAAGCATAAGTTGGCAGTCTATGTCGCCTTGCATGATCTAACTCAGGGTTTTCTGCCTTCGTCACCTCGACCCACACTTTCCACCAGGTTCGGACACATTCATCGGCTGGCTGATCTTCTTTCCAAAACACATCTATTCACGCAGCACAACTTGGTTCAAATGGAAGCAATTAACTCGATCAAATAAAATTTCTTGCATTAACAACCAACTATGGTCACATTGCTAACAAATTGACGTAATTCGGTTGTGGTTGGCGGCAAGAATGGCTTCGCATGCCGATGACCTCATTCCGCCTTCCTGTCCAGTTGTCACCAAAATTATATAAGGAGGGGGGGGGAAGGGGTAGAGCTTAACGCCTATTATCGTGTTCTCTGATGTATTATTAGCCTCATGTGCCAGATTCTATGTTAATTATGTGGGTTCTGGATTAACTTATTTGATTTTTGATCACACAGTTAGTTCTCCACCCCTTGAGGTCATGCAGCACATGGAGGGACACGCATTGCGGTCTATGTCCATCGAATAACGCAGACACATCTACCTTTTGTGGGTACTTTCTCATGTATATCATCAAAAAACTTGGCACTGAATTCACCGGTCAGGTAGGTCAACACCTACAATATTGTTATTTTTGCCCACTCTTCTTCACTGAGACTGAGGTGTTGTATTTGTTGTTGCGATTCGCATGACTCTGACCGCTGTGCCATAACCTCGGAGGTATCCGGTTTTGCGTGTTACAGGGTGGCAATGCCGCAGACAGACCTCATTTCGAACGTTTGAGTATGCAGAAGCCTCAGAATGGATAATTTGATAATTGGCTGTGAAAATCACCAACTTTGCTCAGGCCTCGAGTTTCGTCATAGATGATCGTTTAGTGCTGTAGACAACTATTCAGGCTAAAGTCGTGGTAACCGCTGTGCTAACATGAATACAAGTCGTGCGACGATTAGCTGTCATCCCTCATGAGTCAGACTCATGTCAAACGATTGAGCATGACATGGCCTCATTGAGGGTTGTTGTTTTGTCACGACTAACGCGTGACAGCTCTATCTACAGCACTGAGTGGAATCCTTTCCTACCGGACACTGTTTCCGTAAGCAGTACGAAGAGGAGTTACATACAAAGCAGTAGCTAGAGATGCTTATACGCCCACATTGTCAGATGTCACATTTCAAAACAACTTTCTTTCTTTTTCCATTTACAACAGTATTGAAGAGCTCGCATTTCTTTCAAATTTGCTCCTTGCCTTCTCCTTTGCCTTACCTGATTTTTTAATCCTTCCTCTAATCTACGCCTCTCATCTAGAAAAAAAGCACTCCGTTATCAAATTTTGGCAAAAGGTATCTCTTTTTCTGAAGATCAAGTTGGGACTTGGGGCTGGTTTCAGCGCTCGGTGATAGGATGTCAGGCGTACCAAATGGGCAGGTTGATGTAAGTGCTAGGATGGGTTTCAGTAAAGCTTTGCATTAATAAGAACAGATTTTAGAACATTTTTACCCTCCTTGTCTCAGTATCGTAAAAGAGCGATTCAATTTGAGTTCATATTTCAACAAAAAATTTGTTTACCCGTTCAAGTGACAGCTTGATTAATTTGCATCGTTCCATCTCATTCATCAATGCGTACGGTTGCTGGTGACCCACTCATTAAACTTTACTCGTTTCGGCTTCTAGGCGGCTTTATTAAGAGGACAGAAAAAAGTGCAAATTACAGTCAGACGATGAGACGAAAGTAAGTAGATCCTAAGTAAAAGCAAATTAAGCGTCAAAATACAGAGTACCCCAAAACAAAATTTAAAAAATTCACGTAATCCATCCCCCTCTAAAACAATCGGCACGACTAGACTTATGAATCCTATTGGTCTGACCCGCATTAGAGATTTTATTGGCTCCCGTAGTCTATAAATATGGTAAGTAATTAAGTTAAGAGCGCAAATTTGCATGATCACAAATTCATAATGCCCAAACTTACAGACAGACAGCTAGCAAATGGTATTGTCTATCAAGTTATTTTATCACTCTTTATGTTTTCATTTGTTTGCATACCTTTGTATCTCTAGCTTTTGTGCCGTTATCACCACATTACGTCCATTGGACACCATGAGTTGAAGCTGGATTTATTTGTTGTCCCTTGCAGCTGCCCATTTCCGCAGTCATAGTGGCATACTTGGCGCGCATACTGTAGATAAAGCTCTACACTACTCCTTCACGCACATTTTTTCTTTTATACGCCGGTCAGAGCTGACATTGGAAAACTTTTGTACAATACTTTATATTGGTGCCCTTACTATTTTCAACCATCGCGAAGCCATCCCAACGGTCACGTAGAATTGGGGTCAATCAGGACCCAATTTCATATCCAAAATAGCACACTCGATATGAATAAACCCTTGACCCAATTAAAGTGGAGCTAACACTTAGTTACATTCAGGTGCTCGTGTTCTTATTTTAGTCGTTTTACTTTAACAGGTACACCAAATACGGGATGCCCACCCGTGCCTGGGAGAGAGACAAACTCGCATCTCCAACAATTAGCCTCATCGACTTCGTTACCAACCTCGCAACAG
>JADWOT020001636.1:0-43655 GCA_036345935.2 Taenia hydatigena
CAAGTGGAACACGAAACACCCTCCACGTCACAAAAGGTGGAAGAAACGGTCTCGGCTCTGGCCAAACATCCAGCTTTTTCAAGACTTAATCCTCCCTTAGTGTGTTCGTCACAGACCAACGATGAAGACGAGCAAACCCTACTAAAATCGCCGCCACCAAAACGGCTGAAACTTGATGAGGCTACTTCGAATGGATGGGATGTCGTAGGAGCAGTGTCTTCATTTCCCCCTTCAAAGTCTGTACTGCCACAGACGTCCTGCATTGACTTGTCTTCGCCTCCAAAACAAGGCAGAAGCTCAGACCAACCTCAAGCTACCACTACGTCACCGATCATCTCAAAATTGATCTCGCTACTAATTGACATCTTGTCAAAGCTAAGTCAACGACTGCTACAATCCCAAGTGCAAAGACCGTCCACACCACCAAGCATGCGACAACACCTTCCAACAAACGTCTTCTCAATCCCAGACTACCCTCTTCTCAAACAACTTGCTGCCACTGCATCTATGCCTGATGCAGCAAACTCCTCTACAATACCAGCCACAGAACAGCCTTAGGTATGCCAGACACTATCCGAGGCACAACGACTTGGTAAACGCAGAGTTCTCTTCACGCCCTTCCAAATTAATGAGATGATGAGGCACTTTAAAGAGAACAACTACATTAGTAGGAGTGAATGCGAAGATCTGGCGCGGCGCATTAACCTGACGGAAACTCAGGTTGGTCAAGCGTTAAGGTGTTAAGTGAACTTGTATAATAGACAACTTTTATTGTGTCGTCTGTACTCGCCATAATTTTGACTTTTCTGTTAGGTTAAGACATGGTTCCAAAACCAACGTTACATAACAAAAAAGACCGGCGGGAAAATTTTCGGCAATGAGGCACCTGTTGTACAGCCTATGGTTCATGACATGGACAGAAGTGCCTCATCAACGGACTCGTACGACAGTAGCCTCCGTGAAAGCTTAGGAACTACTGAGAGCTCTCGATCACAACGGGAGTCCCAACAGACAGCAGTACAATCGGAGCAAGTCCCTTCAGCAGAAGGTGGTGATATGCTGTCGTGGCAAAGTCAGCTACTTAGGGCGCTGGCAGGGTGGTTTGAAAATCAGCTTGCTACTGATACAGACCAAAATTAGCATGATGAAGACGAAATCACAAAGAAGTATGTAGAGCTGACAAAACAAGTTATTCGCTTTCTCTAAGAAGCGTCTGCGGACCGTCCTTGGCTGCCTTTCATGAAGTGGCTGTGGTGATGATGTTTTGCTATTCTAACTTTATGTCCATATGGCATGTCATGATGGCAACCACATATTTCTTCATGTCCTCGTCTTCACTATCCTGCTTTTGGCCTGTTTCAGCAGCAAGCTTTTTTTCCAACCACTCCGCTAGCGCCCTAAATCGCCGCTTTTGCCTCGACAACACATCACCACCTTCTCCTGAAAGAGGTTGCTCCAATAACATTATGATATGTTGAAGCTCCTTTTGCGATTGGGAGCTTTCAGTGGTTCTGAAGCTTTCACTGGGGCCGCTGTCCCACGAGTCGGTTGATGGGATGCTTCTCTCCATGTCACGAATCTTTGGCTGTACCACAGATGTCTCGTCGCCAGATATTTTTCCATCGGCTCTCTTCGTTCCGTAGCGCTGATTTCGGAACCACTCCATAAACTAACAGAAAAGTCACAAGAATGACGAAGCTAGACGACTCAATCGTAGGCAATTAATTGCTATACACTAATAGCTGTCTATTAAACGAGTTCATTTAGCACCCTATTGCTCGACCAACCTGATCCTCATTCAAGTTGATGCGACGCGCCAGTTCTTTGCGTTCCTGCATATAGAGGTGGTTTTCGCTGTTGAAGCATCTCATCATCTCGCCGATTTGGTACGAGGTGAAGGACACCCTGCGGCTGTCTTGTCTTTGTGCCTCAGATACTGTTTGACGTATCTGAGCTTGCTCTGTGGATGACGTTGTAGTGCAGTTTGTTGAATCAGGCATGGATCCGGTGTCAGTAGGTTGCTGGAGGAGAAAGAAATCTGGAATTGAGGAGACGTTTGCCGAAGGTTGTCGGCACGTGCTTGGCGACGGGAACGGCCGTTGCACCTGTGGTAGCAGCAGTTGACGTAACTTTGACGAGGTGGCAAATAAGAGTGGGTTAGTTGTTGAGAAGGTCGGCAACGTAGTAGTAGATTGAGGTTGACCTGAGCTTCCATCGTGGTGTGGAAGTAAAGACATGTCGATGCAGGACGTCTGTTGTAGTTCAGGCTTTGGAGGGCTAGCGAAGTGAGTACTGCGTGGTGGAAATACAGGCGTCGCCTCTAAGACATCTGCTTCATTGGAAGTGATCTCATCAATTTTTTGCCACTTTGGTGGCAAAGAATTCAGCTGCGTTTGTTTGTCCTCATTATTGGTCTGTATCAAATGCATAAGGAGGGAGTTGGTTATTGAAAATACTGAAGGTTTAGTCAGGGCAGAGACCATCTTCTCCACCTTTTGTGACGAAGGAGGTGTTGCCTGTTCCAACTACATTTGCACGGTTGGTAACAAAGCCGATACGGCTAATTGTTGGGGATCCGAGTTTGTCCCTCCCTTGAGTACAACTTGGTCCTCCGTATTCGGTTTGCCTGTAAAAGCGAAGCGAGTGGAATGAGAACATGTCATCTCTGCATTTATTTGCGTCGGGGGCTTATTTACACCGAGTGCACGATTTTGGATCCTGTTTGGCCTTAGCCCTGCTGGCTCGACTGGATGCAAATACGTGGTTGTTGGAACGGCTTCACGATGGTTGACAATCGCAGTGCCACCGGTGAGAAGCGCTGCGAAGCAGTTCTCCAATGCCAACCCTGATCGGTGTGTAAATAAGAAAATAAACGGGCCTGAATAAATGATGCAGAGTTTCTTCTACAGTAGGTATGCTACTGTGGCTACAGATAAGGGCAGCTACAAAAAACAGCAAATGAGTTCAACTTCAGCTCATGATAACCGATAAGCGAAAAGTGGCAAAAAAAACAAAAGCTTGAGGTACATATGCATGCAAACAAGGCGGTACGTAAAGAGTGATAAAGCAATTTGATAGAAAATACCGTTTGTTTGCAGCTTTGCCAGATGTTGAGGATGCTCAGGATCGGGGAGGTCCAGAAGTTTTCTCACTGTAAAGTTGGACATGATGAAAAGGTGTCCACACAGTTCTGCACCGTTTTCATGACTGAATTACGTGCTGCATTTATAAACCATGAGAGCCACTAAAGTCTAAGATTACGGGTCAGATTAATAAGGTTCGGGAGTCTTAATCGTGTCAATTTATGAAAGAGGTGGGGGGACGGGTTAGGTGATTTTTTCAAATTGCGGTTTAGGTGACTCTGTGTTTTGACGATTAATTTGCTTTTTGAACCTCCCTACTTTTGCCTCATCGTCTGACTGCAAGCTGCATTTGCTTCCTGTTCTTTCGATGGAAGTCGCCTTGAACCCGAAACTAACGGTGGTTGATGGGTTGGTCATAAGTAACTGTACCCATTAACAAATAGGCCGTAAAGCTGATAAGTTAACCGAGTTGTCAGCCAAATGGGCTAAATGTATTTTTTAGCATATGGACTCAAATGGGATTGGTCTTTCACAATGCTAGAGTCAAATGGAGTTTTCTATAAAATCTCAGTTATTGAAGTGTTCAAATTTTCATTGATTGTTAAGGGTAGGTTAGAAAGGTTCCGAAATTCCGTTTTCAGCAATGCAAATACTTACTGAAACACATTATAGATAGCACGTGAAGTTCAATTTTTGACAAGTGCAGTAGGTGAATTTGTGTCTATATCTCCACGAATTCCTTCTAGAAAGTCGATTTCATTATCACCTCATTGTGTTTTGCAGCTATTTCCACAAAACTTTACACCTGTCGGCTAAGCATGTTTTTTTGGCTCCACTTTGACCTGTGAAGATGCTATGAATCTGCGACTGCTAACTGTGGCACCGCGAAATCCCTTTCCTTAGTGCCATATTTGCCCCAAAAAGTGATAAAGTGCTGCAATGTGATCTACTCAACCAGTGCCTCGAGTCTAGTAATAACTTGCGGACTTCTGGTTCCATTTTGAGAGGGCGCAAGCCAACACTCACATCAACTCGCCTAGGTGGTAATCCTGACACCCTACCAGCGGGTGCTGCAGCCAACCTCAAGCCCTAACTGGAATTCAAGAACAAGGTAATGAGTGTATCTTCCTAACTGAGAGGCATAACATAGCCAGGCACTAAAAATGAAGCAGAGAAAAGGAGAAATGTGAGGAGTCAACCCAAAAGAGATGCAAGGCTTCGAAGTATTGTTCTCTACCACACCAATTGTCTGCATAGGAAGGCAAATGTGAGTGAATAAGAAAGAGTTGTATTGATTGGCAAAATCTGAGGATGTGGATGTGAAGGCATCTCTTGCTACTACCTCACTCGCAGCTCCTCTTCTTACTGTTTTTGGAAAGTTTCCGACGAGGAAGAAGTCAACGCAGCGTTGCCGATAGAGCTTTCACACGCGAGTCTCCCAAAAAACATGAATACCTCCTGAGACTGTCGTAGACATGAGTCAGGCTCATGAAGGATGACAACTAATCGTCGCACAACTTGAATTCGTGTCAGCACAGCGGTATCTACGGCTCAAGCTTGAAAAGTCGTCCACAGCTCTGAGCGATCATCTATTACGAAACTCGAGGACTGAGCAATGATAATGATGTTTACAGCCAGTTAGCAAGCTAGTCAGTCTGAGGCTTCTGCATACTCCGACTTTTGAAATCCGGTCTGTCTGCATCTTCGCCATCCTGTAACACGCAGAATCGGACACCTCCGAGTTCATGGCATAGCAGTCTGGAGCAATAAAACTAGAGTAAGCAAAAAATAGCAACATTGTGTGCAATCCCACCTGATCGGTGAATTTGTGTCGAGTTTTTGATGACATGCATGAAGAAATACCTACAAAAGGCAGATGTATCTGCGTAACTTGGTGGACGTGGGGCGCAACGCGTGCCCCTCCATGTGTCACATGACCTCAAAGGGTGAGAGGATTGGCTGTGTGATCAAAAGTAAAACACGTCAAATCAAAGCCCACTTAATTGGCATGGAACCTAACACATCAAAATGATAAGAATAGGAGGCCAATAGTACTTCAGAGTTCGCAACAATCGATGTTAAGCTCTACCACCTTCCCCTTTCTTCCATAATTTTGGTGACAACTGGATAAAGAGGAGAACTGTAGGACTCGGCACATTAGGCTATTCTTACTGCTATGCACAACCCAATCGCACCAGTTCCTTAACAATGTGACCGTCGTTGGTTGTTAAAGCAAGAAATTGTGTTTTTGTTAGTCAAATGCATCCATTTATAGGAAGTTATGCTGTGGCGATGAATGTGTGCTATAATAAACACTTGCCAGTCAATGAATGTGTCCGAACCTAATAAAAGGTGTGGGCCGAGATGAATAAGGCAGGAAAGCCCAAGTAGTCTAATGTAAGGCGACATAGACTGCCAACTTATGCCGTGGCTACATTTTAGTGTTTTTGGATTGACTTGTTAGTCGCACTTGGCGCATAATTCTTACATACTACAACCATTGCAATAAGCGGCAAAAGGAGAGTGAGGGACACAGGAGAAAGAAAAGGCAGGGGCTGCTAAAAAGACCTGCTTTTTTTCAATGTACGTGGCCGGTTTCCTTGTTATAACGACTTTATTGAATTACTTGAGTAGCTGTACAACCAAGTGCCCACAAAATAGAATCAAGAAGTGATGATTTCATTTTCTAGGCACTCCAACGATTTCCATACGACTGGATTGTAAATGTCCTTATCTTTCCAACAGCAAATTTTGCAGGAAATAAAAGTATAGGTGAGGCATTTAAAAGGCGATTGTCATGCTGTCAAAGGAACGGGAAGGTTCTCCTACGATTCATTAATAGCTCCTTTTCTCAAATGAGAGTAGTACAAAGGCAAAACATGTCCTGTGGTTAGAGAGTGACCAAACTGAAGAAAACGTTTAAATCAGAAAAGTAAATGATATTTTGAATTACGAAAGCTGTTCTGAAAGTGAATTCCTCATTTAACTCTACATTTATTTATCAAACAATCTTTCCACAATCAGTGGTCCTGCCATAATAATAAAACAACAAATCGCCTCCTTCTACCATTTTTCTGCATCTTAAAGAACGAGGCCTCGATACTTGAATAAATTATTTTGGTGCGAAGAGACGAGAAAAGTCTTAAAGCAAATGGCCTAAATTCCGTTTTTAACGAGTAAGTCGGGCTGACTTTTTTTATGCTGTGTGGGCAAAAGCACGTTAATCAGCACATTCATCATTGTCTTATGGATCGCGAACGATCATGTGGTGCACCGAGCACTTGCACATGAAGGAGTGCTTAGTCGGTTGAGGAAGGGAGTGGTGGCGAAGGCGAAAAAGGACAAACATGCGGCTGTAAACGTTGCTATTTAACAATAAAGCTACTAGGAAGGGAGAAAGAATTGGTTACATGAGGGTACGAAGAAGGAAATTTGGATTACAAGGAAGGCAGGAAGGTGGTCACAGTTGAAGTTAGGAAGGAAGAGTGTGGAATGAATTAGTAGATAGTTAGCATATCTCCAGGGTGCTCTTGATTGATACAGGTTCAGAATGTTCTTGAAACCAACAGCTGATATCCCCGTTTCATACGCCTTTACACCAACCACAAGAAAGGAACCATACTTAATCACTGACATATATCATCTCTTCGTCTCCACGGCTACCTTGAGTGGGCATCTACTGACTGCACCTCAATAACAACGAGTGGCTACGATGTGTGATCCATTGAAAGGTGTGGAGACCCGCTGTTGACTGTCGCTTTGACAGGATTGCACTAGTAACCTACTGATCACTGATGGAGTATGAATGGCTAGAGGCGCTTACATTTATTGTTTGGAATTCGAATTACAACTTTGTTGAGGTCTCTTCAGCAGAAAGACCGAGGTTAAGCACCTTTTGGTAGAGTGAACTCCTAAGTCGTGTTAATAGATCCTTTCATCTTCACCTGCTCTGCTCGTCGACAATGCACCCCTTGCCTTTCGTCTTGGGCAATGCCCCCAAGTACTACACTTACCTCAAGACTTCGCTGAAGCACGAATAGATTTGGCCTTAAGCTATTTGTCATCACGAGGAAGTAACTTCAAGCCAGACAGCCGGATGTGGGCTGGCTTCCAAACTTACGAATTTGGTATTATGCAACAGTTTTATAACCTAAGGAGAACAACTAGAATGCCCATGTTTGCTGTCTTCCAGCTGCCGAATTCTAAAATTCCAAGGCACGGCGAGCCCTTGCAGCTGTTTGTATAAGCACTTATAGCCTGCACACTGACAGCACTGACCAAGTGGTTGCCATCCCATTGTTGCATCTATTCGACTCCAACGACCTTCATTAGAAAAGACAGGAATCAGAAGAGGTAAGCAACCAAACGATCGGTCACACCAAGGCAATCACTAAGTGCATCTTGAGCAGAGCAGAATCATCTCTCGCACAGCAAGTTGACACATATCTCTCCGTGTTAACATGGCCAAAGATGTGTTTTTTATCAAAAAAAATTATTGATGAAAGTCAGATTTATTGAATAAATGCGCTTGAGGAGGTGTATGCTAGAATGCCACGCGTTTGATAGCCGATTTACCCACGCAGCTTGTGTTAAGGTTCCTTTGTTCACAGCGGATATCTCACCTCCTTCCCTCCTCCCCTTTTTTCTCCTCTCAGACTTTCATCTTGCACGACTACACTGGAACACTACTTCTTGCCACCAATTCAACACTGGTCCTTACCCAACCAGCGTCGTCCCAGTGCCCACATCTGTGTGCGCAGGCATGGAAACCTTCGAATGACGATGCATTGGTCACGTATGGGGCACCCGTGTTCGTTTTCATCCATGAGGCCTGCATGGACCTTTGTATAGATTAAGTTTCAGAAATTTCTCAGTTTAACTTCAATCTGATACGAAAGTGTTGCAGGCTAATATTGTGATCATTGGCACTGAAATTCAAATCACTTCGGAGTGTACTGAGCCTATTCGGTGTATCGCTGTTCCTGTGCTTGTTCATATGCAAAGCTCCGCAGATTCAGTACTTCAGCATATGTAATTAGGTGTGGCATCCATATATCTGCCTAAAAGCATCAGTCCGACTTCGTCACTTGGATTTGTCTTTTAGCACCTATGCGCTTAGTCGGCGCCTTCAGCTTATCGAAGTCAGGCAAGCAATTTGATTACGAATGAAGACATGGTCCAATAGATACTGAATTCAAGGTAGGGATCCAAATCGCAGGATTGGAAGCGCTCGTGGCTTCGTTACCATAGTATCGATGAGTAAGTAACCTCCGCTTAATGCTCATAGAGGATCGTAGCTTCCTGTACTGACGAGTGGAGAGCAGTAGGCAGAATTGTATCTTTCCTCCTGATCTGCATCCTTGCGTTTCCACGTGGAGAAGTTGTCGCTCCGGTTCGGTCAGTCGCATGAGTCACTGAACTGAACACCTCTTCTCGTGTATTCGAGAGACTCAAAGAAAGCCCATGCTCTAGTTGTTGCTGCTGCTCCAAGTCGTCACGTAAGTACGCTGCTTTCACTCATTTCTTGTGCTCTACCCCACCTTGACTCATCTCCTTTATGTTTAAAGGGAGCAGAGCAGCTTGCATTCGAAATTTTTGGTACCGTAGATCGGCTCAAGTGAACGCTTTCTCGACGTTGACAAGTCATGGGTCGGGGAAGCAGCACTACGCATCATTAGAAGTCTGCACAGGGAGGGAAAGCTGGACAATGTCTAGAACTGGCTTAGCACATAATGTTCCGATGCTAATGTTCTACGCAACGTCCAAGTCGTCATAAATTTCGCGAAAAGCACCTAATCTACTCAGTGGGGCAATAAAGCGAACTCACCTGTTTCGCTACCGATGGAATCGCAGGTGACGCTTGTAGTGCCCTCTATAAAGCCACAGCCATACCCGTAAATAACTTCGGTGAACGTACACACAGCCGACTCATTTTACTTATAACGAGTTAAAAACATTGCGAGTTGCTTAGTCAGTACATGAATACGTTGGCACGACAAAGCGCTAGATTGAGCCGAGCAAGTTTTGTAAAGCATGCGGCAGACATCGGTGAAGCTAGACCCATCTAATAACCACCTAGACGCATATCACCTCATTTGCTAGATGTCAGCCTGGTGGAAGGCGTAATTTAAGAGCAAAGTCATTGTGAGCCTCTGCGATTGTGCTAATAAAGACGATCGGCCGTAGCACGCTATTGTGCATGAAGTATAGGAATCTGGACGTAATAACTGAGGCGCACGCATTTCCTCTAATCCACATGAACGAGTCGCTCGATTTGTCAATTTGGCTTAAACAGTTCTCCACCCTTGCTTCAACTTCAGGATGACAGAATGTGGAAGTGGCGGAGGCGAGCAGAAGGAATCCAAGTTTCACAAAGCCAAATCCGATGCATGAATTTCGGGCAAGGTCACTAAGACGCTGGCGTAGCGACCACCTTCCAACGCCTTGTGTAGTCTGCAAAAGTCGGTTTATTCCCAAAACAATGTGTGACTTACCTCGATGGCCTCCTTGTCTCTGACACAGACACCTGGGAGCACAACGTCAACCTAAAACTGACGTTTGACCGTCTTTTACACTGAGGATTGCCAGTGAGTCTGAAATAATGGAGTTTTCTGCAACGAGCTGCGCTCGTCAAAAGTGATGACAGCGCCCAAACACCATAAATAACGGGTGAGCATATGGCCAGCACCATTCAACAGACGAAGCTCGGCAGTTTCTTAGGCTTGGCAAATCACTGCTTCTAAATAATCTTGCCTGCTGCCACTGTAAATTGCTCATATCGCTTCTGATTGCCTGTCAGGAGTGCGTGTGTTGGAGCTGCAGAGAATACAATTTCGCAGAGGTAATACCGCGTTCAGCTAACTGCTCCTCATCCATCTGTCCCTTCTCCTCGTGCGCTGTAACGTATCTGTCCCCATTCCATCCACACAATCTGCCTTGCGAGGTATAGGATACCGTAAAGTAATGCACTAGAATACTCGCCCTTGCTTTTTGAATTAAAACATAAAAGACGCTGTCAGAAGTGCGTTATTTACCACGAAAGGTATTCCCTAGACTTGACAAAAAGTGTCAGTTGTAACTATCTTTCAAGAGTACAATCTCACTTGCCTCCGAACAAAGCCAAGATGACAATATCTACTTAGGCTCCTAGGAGTCCTAGTGACCATGCGTTGTAGATGAGGGTGGGAAGCGAGACATTTATAGGCCAATGGTATACCTAAATCAGATTCGGCAGAACTCTAGCACTTCTCAACTGAGAGCAAGAAATCAGTGTCTTTTGCTCTGGAAGTCATATACGCATAGAGGCAGAGCTCGACAAATTCATCTCTTTGACTACGGCTTCTTCAGATGATGCAAGAAATCTATCCTTAGACCAGAGCCGTGTCCGAATCGGTACTTGGACCATTTATTTTACGATTTTAGCTCATTCGCTCAAAAATGTGGTACTAACTGCACTGCAACACCACCTTTGAAACAACTGGTCTGCAGGTTGGGGCGCCTCCAGTGCCATGCATTTCTCTGTTCCTGCACTGCTCCGTGGAATCATACCGACGCAGCTCCTTGTACCAACGTGCAACCAAATAGCCCATCTTTCGCATCACTTTCAACCAAGCAGTTCAGAGTCTGATGATCCGTTTTCATTATGGCCACCCTTGCTATTGGGTGATGTCTGAGATGTCCTAACATCAAGCGGGTGGCAGGTAGTCCACGTTGAGCTGCGCTTCCCTGCCTTACTTTTTGTTGATTTGGTACACCGATGACGGATTCCCTCACTTCTTTGTTCCTCTGCTTTCCGTGAGAGTACGTCGAATACGGCTGCATCGCTAGCGTCATCATTCAGTGTACGCACGGTGAAGTTGCTCTACTCAAGCATTCAAGATGTTGGAATGGGCCCGCAAGTAGACACGCGACCCAGTTCTCTACGTGCTTTATCATACCCATTCTTTTACAGAAACCCCCCCCCCCCCTCCCCACTTTTCCAACAGTCTATACAGCTGTCCTGCAGTCTTTGCAAAGCCTTTAAAGAATCTCAAGTGGCGACCCAGTTGGTGTTTTTGGGTCCTCACTTGCTCTTTAGTTAGACAAGACAGTACGGCCAAAGTTGCTCAATTCGGCAGTGCAGAAATCGGCACTTCAATGGCTTCAGGGTGAAATCTACCTCCTGCAGCCCGTTCAACACAAAGTCTGTCTAAGACGGGAACATCGCTTAGGTGTACAATTTAATCCCTTTTAGTATAAGCTACACGATTCTTTCGAGTGTGCACACTTTGCACTGAAAATGGCATCTTTTCCACCCACTACGTCCGTTATTCTCAACCATTCTAACAGAAGTGGATTTCTTTAAAAGTAGAGGTTAGGCGATTCCACTGTGGGTCGTGGGTCATGAACGAATAAGTTCCCAGACTTAATCGACCGCCTGCACTACTCCAAACAGTCCATATCCACAAGACGGTTCCTAGCTTGAGATGAGTTACTCCTTTGTTTTTCCACTAAAGAGACACTCAAACACCCATTCCACAGGTGGTGATGCTTTAGCCGAAACGTTAGAGTGGACCATTTCATCTCACACACCTCGTTCACGTCTATCAAAAAGCACAGTTATCATCCCCTACGCAACCTCGTTCAACCCCCACAGTTTTTTGTTAGCAACCAAACAAAAAAAGGAAAAATTTATTAGAATGATGTAAAATTAACAGGAACATACTGTGGAGACACCATCATAGCTTGGAAAGGGAGACGTAGGCATTGGAAACAGTGAGGATTCAAGATTGAGAGAGTTTAATGCTGTTCCACGTTAGAATGTTGCCGGAAGCCACAATTAATCCTTCTAGTGTCCCCTCTCCTTCTTGACGCGTGGTCTTCATGGACTCTGCAGTGGCAGCGGTGTTTCTATACCAACAAAATGCACATAAAATCCGTTTTGAAAAGCGGACCTCTCGTCTGCATTCGATCCACACATCATCGACACTTGAACCTGCTAAACGAAAACAGCAAGCATGGGTTGGGAGCAGCCTCGTCCAATAAGAAGCAAATGAGGTCTAAACAGAGGTGATGGTTTATATCCGCATGAACACTTATGATGCGACGGTATCGTGTGAAGTAGAAAGCGCTAGCTCACGTTATACACGAAACTGACACCGTTTATTAAGAAAGACACAGGCCAGAGACGGTGCCTGTGTGCAACAAAGTTCGAGGATGAACCAAGCTTCTCATGAAGGAAGGCGTTTACGATTGCCAACCCATCCGGCAATTTGACGATTGAGAAACGCAGATACCAAGCAATTAGCGGCAACCACACAAATGCTGATCTCCAACCCACTCGCACAGTAGTGATTCCTGAGACCCTTTATTTGTTCGGTAAACTTCCCGATGCCCAGGGTCTACTTCACACATCCGCTCAATACCTTCAGGTGTGTCTCCTATTAAAGTAACCTCTCTTCCATTGTGCCCGGTCAAAAGGAAATCACAATCGAGATATTTTGAAAACCGAACTGTTGCTATAGGCATGGAACTGTCCCCTCTGCTCGTCATGCTACACACGCACTACGGCCTGGACGTCGTCGTCGGCTGGATTCCAGCCAAGATCAAACATAACCAAACCGTTTGAACCGTTTCAACTGTTGGAACCACAACCACTCATCTTACTGCTCTGGACAAAGAAAAACTCGGAAGACCGTGAAACGGATCTATAGGTTGTAAAAAATATTACACAAACTAAATCGGTCTATGGCCCATGAGGCCATCCCCTTTCAAAGCGAAGTTGTAAGTAGGTGCAAAAACCGCAATGAGTCATTGTGAGATAAAGCAGTACATGTTGAGGGCTCAACTAAGGACTAGGAAAAGAACAACAATTACAAATAAAGTGCGGAGGATCTACTTATCAACCTCTACTCTAAGAACGGCAAACACTTAGAGGCTCGAGGCAAAGATGGCACAGAATGAAGAATTCACAACAGAAAACGGGGCTAGGTCGAGGAGACCTGCTTAATTTTGAATGCTAAAGCCAAAAAGAGATCAAGGACCACTGGTAAACTAATTACAGGCTTGGAGACAAGATCGAAGGAAACAATTCAAAAGGGCAACCCAGCAGAATAGTTGCAGAAATTACATTTGGAGAAACGAAATCAATCTACTTAACTTTGCACGTGACAATTCAACCCGAGGCGCGAATACCCTAGCCTGCGGATGGATTAATGTCTACTCTTTACAAGATAGCAAAAGACAAGAGACTTCAGCTTGTCAAGCGATCACCTTTAAACCTTTTTTCAAAAACAGATTTTGCGAGCAAATTTCATAAATGAATAGAATCAGCAAAAAGCGGCGCCATAAGGAAGACGTGGTCAACAGAATAACGGAAACTCGTTGACACTCCGTTAAAAAACAAAATTGGTCCTCAGTTATGAAAAAAAGGGGAGCGAACAAATGTGACCTTTTAATCACCCTACTCAAAAATACTTTAAAAGTACAATGCTTATTCAAAATCTCGCAAAATGCTAAGCATGGGCAATTGAATTGCTAATCATTCCAACGATAACAAGAGAGATTCCTACGCTAAAACAAAGAAGTAACTTTATGCCTACCGACAGCAAAGAGCAAAAAACCATGGCAGAGTGGGAAGAAGCAATAGCGCAACGGTCAATTGTAAAAACCACACATCAAGCACTCCATGATAGATAGGCATTGACCAGTTTGTTGATAGCCTGATGATTGGTGATGCAGCCCCTAAGAGGGACGCTTATTTACAATATTGATGCTGTGTCCACGTGGATAAGCCCATATCGGTAGATACGACCATGGCGATGAGGCACGCAGCTCTTTCGCCTTCGTTTGGTGATTTTGAATACTTAACCTGTCGATACTGTCTTGTGCGATCCCCTACTTCAAGACCAAATCTTGTGCAACAGATGCTGTACTTACTCGTTAGAAATTCCGCCTCCGAATTTTTGTAGGAAAACGGACCCAGGGTCATAACGGCATCGACACAGCTCTGAGCTGACGTGATGTGACCTAGTATGTGACCTAGCTAGCCTTTCAGCATTGCTTCATCTCATCTTCAGCAGCACCTGCATTCTTGCAACCACTGCTTGACACCTGCTCCTCTCCCTCACCTTCAATCGGTAAAAAGACTAGCAAATTGAGTAATCTACTAACATGAAATTGGTGTTTCCCCTTAGTGGCTTTCCGCTCGTCTGACCAAAGCGCTTTCTTCCAACACCTTATTCATCCAAAGTTATTCGTTTCCCACTATTTTCATGCTCTCTGTGAACGCTGTAGACAGGTTCGTCTCAACCAGCCTCATATCCACCGCATGCTGCCCGAATTGACCTCCACACATTCCGCAGGTCAAGAAAAGGACTGACAAACAGATAGATAATCGGGAAAATCGACTGATAGGTTGGTAGATAGGGAAACTGAAACATACGGAGTTACTGGAAGGTCATTAGACAGCCAACACTAGCTTTACCGCCTCACCTAGCCTCTACCTCTGCACCTCTACTAGCCGACCAACCAAGGGAATAAACACGAACAGGGATGCAAGTAACAGAAGAAATCCGGTACTTTGCGAAGAAATTCTCCCAAAACAACACCATTAATAGGCATGATGGTGGAAAAAGATACCAAGAATAGAGGCAGAAGCGAAGACAAGATACTACTGGCGACCACTGTCGTATCCAGGGTCTCATCACTGCGGTATATACGCCACAAAATAAGTGACGTACCGCGAAAAAAAAGCACTTGTGCGACAGACGCAAAGCCAATTAATGTCACGGGACTGGGTAGCAAGCCGGACCAAACCTGACACCAGACACTTGCGCCCATTAACCTAAGCATGTCTATGCCGGTGGCATCCTCCCTCCTCCACCCAAGCTACCTAGTGCACCTACAACTCCACTGCACGGAACACATGCATGGCAGCACTCAGTCAGTTAACACTGCAAAAGACCAGCCAATATGTACGTGTGTGCTCAAAACAGTGGAACAAGCACCATGCGTAAATAAGGCAGCTGGACATAGCTAGTCATTCCATTCCGTTCCATTACGAGTAACTTCCATCTTAGCCACTGTTAGCAGCAATAATGCGATCAAAACGAAGCAATGCACCTCAGAAACACGAGTCACGAGGGCGTCAGGGTGTTACTTTAGCATCTCCGACAGTCCAACGCTCAGACGAAGATGAAGCGATTCCAACACGACCATAGACAGCGAAAAACAGATCTCTTTACCCTCGCCTGTCTATCTACCCTGCCCCTACCAGTCAATTAGCCCAATCAACAGATAAGTTAAAAGCGCGTAAGTAAGGAAACAGATAAAGCTTAACGCTTGCCAGTGCACATTTGTCTGTGCCTTGAGGGGCATCTACCAACCATTAGCCATCAAGGATACTAACCTGGCTAGCCTAAGGGAGACGCTAAACCTACATTTTTGCCTATTTTCGCAACCCATCAGTCAGCTATTAGCCCCAAGGAAATAACGGCGAAAGCCAAGGTTAATTACTACTACGATCAAGGCGAGGTCGGCGAAGACTACGCCGAAACAACTACGCTGATACAGGAGGAGGAAAGAACAAACCGAGGCAATCAATGGGCTTCCCTCAAAGTCATCTCCGTGACATTGCGCTTCCGATGCACACCCCATTCATGAGTATTTCGGGGGCAAGCATCCCAGGATGCTTCCTTTTGACGGTATCAAACGTGCACAGTCCGGAGGTTCACACAAAGAACACTAATTGGGCAGACTCAAATAACATTGGCAGAAGGAACCCGCGAAACTGACTGACATTCAGTAAAACTTAAGTGCGCCCAAAAATGCGCATTTAATTACGAGATGGTCCTCCTCAAATCCGCTAAACAATGGAAATAAGTTGAGCAACAGCAAGCTTTCTAACCGCAAGCAAATTCATTAGAGTCTACTCACTTGACACAACTGTGCGTAGTGTCCATGGTACTGTTCCGAATGTGAAAGAACACTCGTTTGGAACTGATAATCACATTCCATCGCAAATGCCCACATGTGCAATGAAGCAAACTGCATTAGCATCCTGTACGCTCAATCTGACAAGTTCGAATTTGACATACTTTGTAATAAAGACAGGCAACTTGTCCCAATTAAAATTCTCAAAAAGCACATGCATATTCATTGAAAAACTAAACACAACCTTTCCCGATCAGATTAGAAGGGAAAAAAGAGCACTAGACGAAAGCACGCCATCTACCCTCCTAAACGCAAAGCTATAACAAGATGGGCAAAGTGAACAAATTCAGCCAATGGCATAACGGATGTCAATGAGCACAAAAGCTAGAACTGTCAACAATTAAAGTATTCTAGTACCCAAACAACTGGTGGCAGCAAACAAGTGGAACACGTGGAAATGAGAAAATAAGAAGACACAGTTAGCTCCAAAACAGTCTTGGATTCTCATCGAACAGACTTCGTCTGTGGCCAATGCAAAAAAACTATTCCTCGCACTCAGGCGTAACACCTCATCAAAGTTGACAAAAGGACAAGCAGCGTGCATAAATAGAGGCCTTTCAAATGTGCGCAACTATGCATTTATACTCACCTATTAATCGGCGAGTCCCTTCCTCCATGCATCCACAATCATCACACTCATTGATGCGACCCTTTTTGCCTACCGCATCGCAAAGCAGAAGCCATGACACGGCACAGCACCGCTTGCAACATCCTTCGTGGCAGACTTCCAACAGTTTCGACAAAATTCCACCAGCGAACGCTGACAGCCAAAATGTCCTGCAACGGCAGCACAGCCTCAACAAAACACCTGTCCTTTGCAGAGTCGGAAAAAAACTGCCAATATGCAGCCTCATTTGTCCAGTCGTCCCCACTTTGCGAGGTGAAATTCGATGTTTGCATTCTCCCATCACCTGGGTAACCAAATACTCCACCCAAGGAACATCCTCAAATCCGCAGGAACAAACTGAGACTTAAAGAAGCAATGCCAATCAAGGCGACGGATCGATACGCTGTGACGAAAGTATAGGCTGCACGTTGACGCCTCAGTTGCAGCAATCTTGACGACCTTGACTTAGGCTTGTTCCGATTGCGTCTACTGAAGTTACAAGAGACGACATTTATTTTACCAATGAAGGAAATACTCAAGTATCCTTTCGGAAGGCAATGCAGATATGCTAGCGTCCAATGAACGCGATAAATTCGACCGATAGGATTATTTTGTAACAATTTGGAAAATGTAGCTGTCACATTGCGTTTGTCAATAGATTTCGAGGAAAGGATAGATGACGAATTCATTGGGGCGCAGCACAGATCGAACCAACTTGCAGGCTGGAGTAGACAGCAGAAGAGAAGTCAAAAATCAAATCCGGCATTTTTTCAGCAATCGACTTGAGCATATTAAATGCACCACCACAGACAGGTACATTCTTGTCATCCTTAAGGTTCGAACCATCATTGACTTCATGCAAAGCCTAAAATGGAACAGTTTATTTCCTTCTTGAACTAACAGAGCTTATCTAGCCAAAACACTGCCGCAATTGAAACACGCAACGTGCCCACCATGTCGACAGACAATGCACTAAACAAGACCGATGACCTCAAAACTGCCGAACCTGAAGAACCACTGTCAAGCAAACATCTTTTAATCTTAAGAATTCTTGAAAACGCACAAAACGCACCATCAAGCTTGGCCTTAGAACAACTGCTAAAGTTGGTCTTTGCAGTTCATCTTCGAAAATTAATCATTTGAAAATTGATTTACAGCTACAAAAAGCATTATGCCTCATGCAAAAAAGGCGTCAGAGCATTATGCACCACATGTGAGAATCGAAGCGCTATCCTCGAGCAGACTGGTTAGTTTGGGACAAACTTACTAGCCTAGATGACAGAGGATCGACACAACCCTTGTGGATATTGAAAGGATGGCCTCTGCCAACATAATTATTGCACAATGGATGGGAATATAGAGCGTTTCCCGTTTGTCTCCTTGTCTTCTGCCTCAATAGCCTTTGAACAAATGGGTCAGAGCCAACGGACTTTGTTGCGAACGAACTTCGGTTGCTCGGGCTACTATCTTCCGTTTCTCCTCTGAGGAGTTCTGACGAAACCATCATCACTATGAGTGCGATGACTGCCTCTTCGTCTCTCAAAGTTCCATTTCGACAACAAAAGTAATGCACGATTCCTTCGTCTTACTAGCCCCGTCTTTGCTACTGCCCTTATTGAATGCCTTTCTTCCAGTCATTAAAGTCCAAACCTCATTTCCGCATCTGATCAGTGGTGCACCTTTGCAGAATCACAGATGCAATATTAAGCGACTGATGACTATAAAACTAGCAGGGCGATGTGGACAAAACAACTGGTAGGTGTTAAAATGTTTCCATATGGCATGAGCTGTAAATGTTACAAATAGGCAGAAGCAAGTACGAGATTAAATCGTGAGGCATCTTCGCGTGCTCCTCCCCTTCCCCCTGCACATTAGTAACCACAACTCAGCAATAAGTCACCCCGCTCAACGTTCACACATGTGGACGCCGTGGAAAACCAATGCATGTTATAAAGGCGTGTAACAATATAGCCTCACATTGGCCTTACCTCACACCAAACCGGTGTTGTTACTGTTAAAGGTCTCAAAACCTGACTACTACTACCTTACATTGAAAGAAAAAAACAAAAAGAACAAGCAAAAATAGTGAAATTGTAAGCCTATGATAAGATCCCACTCAACTTGTACAGCATACACTGTCCCATCGGGGTGTACTTACCAAGGTATCGCCCTCCCCTATCGCCTGCCTCGCATCCTCACACGCCACACCCGGTCTTCCATTTGATTTTGGAGCCTTCTTCCAAACACATAGCCGCACTGCCTACCCACTTATATCCTGCGTGAAGGAATGATCCACACTGAGGAGGAGGAAGGGGAGCGAGGGAACTCTCAACCGCATTCATTGGTCCTCTAATAATTACTTTGACACTACAGCCGTCGCCGTCCACATCGGCCAATTCAAAAGCCCCAAGTGTAGTCTCAGTGCCTTCCCATGGATCGGCTTCTACGTCCACATTCCCCCTTGCCATTATTGCCAACGTCGACAACGATGCGTGTTATTGTTGGCAGGCAGCCTGATGAGTCCGTAATTGATGACGACAGCGACGACGACAGTGGCGAGGCAGCCAGTGTGGGTCAGAGGCCGACTACTACAACACACAAACACTGTACTTACAAATTTTGCATACAAAATTGACACCTAGTGCTACTCACTCAAGAGGAAGTAAAAATTCCTTTTTGCTATACTTTGGACCCGTAACCGCTTTGGCACCATGTAAAGTCAAGTGCTTGGTAAGTACTTCTCCTCGCCTTCCCTTCCAGCAAATGAGGCCCTATTCGCCAAAATATCACTCCTTTCCTATTCAAATAACCCTCCACCTACCTACCTACTTCAATCAATTTCCTCCACTCCATTGTTCAGCACAGCGAACAAACGCGAAAGTGTTGCCACCCAACAAACAACCAAAATTCGCCAAATTTTCTCTCGCAAACCTCATTAATAAAAAAGAACCCCTACACACACACACACGTTTGGATAACTAAAAACGAGCTCTAGACGATCTTGAAAATATCAACGCACATAGATCCACGCAAAACAAAAAATTAGCAGACAATAAGAAAATAAATGCACGCCTCGAAATGTAAAATCTAAAACACACGCACCCAAGTCCACAAAAAGAAGGGACACCTAGAGTAGGTTTGAAAAAATCTCCGTAACACTTCTTCTACTCCCCCATCTTTTCAGCGTTAACACAATCATCAGCGCAACTCATCAACGTGGCAATAAGTCCGCCCCCTCCCCCAACCTATCAGTGCTACACTTCAGTTAGTCTACTGAGCTTGAGAACATGTAATTCTCACCCAATGTTTGCGCCCAGCAACACATAAGGTCACACCTACCGCTATGCCATCCAACACACACTGCTATCGTCCATGCCAACACTCACATCGCAAAACCGAGAAGGAGATGCCTACGCCAATGACTCCACGAGCTTGCATTGCCTACCACCACCGCAGTAATTTGGTATCATCAGAAAATGAAAGCAAGCAACGTTAGAGCCGATGGGTGAATGGCCAATGCGCTGCAATGCTAACGCCTCCAAACATAACTATTAGTAGGAGGAAACACCTTAACAAGCAAGCGTTTGGGAGTGCTACAAAGTACACTCTGCGCAGTGATACCAAAACTTCCCACTAGTCACTTCTTCCTCCGCTTCTGCTGCTTCATCTCGCTCAGACACCAACTCATACCGTCAAAGCTGAGCCTGCCATTCTGCAAAGCTCACATCAACACAAAAAAGCATGGTCCCAAAGTCAATGAGCACGTCGAATCTATAGCTACACAAAAAGAGCAATGATTCACTTACAGCAACCCAATCTTACCTGTGGAACGCGTGGAGTGATAGCGAAGGCGAGCGCCGCACTCATTGCCAACAGATAATGCCTCCATTTTTATAAAAGGAGAAGTCTTGATAGGAATTGCAGCTGTTCCTTCAACGCCTACTCTAGCATGTGAACGGATAAAGGTAATGGGTCAAAAGGCATATAGATATAAGGAGTAATTATTAGCAAGAAAGTAATAAGTAGGCACCAAACAATCTTAATTTACCACGCAAAGCATTGTATAGGAAGAAGTGAACGTAATTAGGCCTTATAGCTGGGAAGCAAAACGTTTTAGCATTCGCATTATGAAGCCTTCGCGTTTACTCCAGCGAGTAGGCGTATAAAGGAAGCCGTTCGGCACGTAAAAGACCTAATGACAGCTAGCGATCAAAAACCAACAAAAATGGCCAAATACTTACCAGATTTCCAACTTGTCCCAGTAAATTAAGCCCATTAACCGAAAATAATGGCCACCGAGATGCACACCACCTAGGTGCTTCACGTACAAATCTAGCCAATCACTTTATTGGTCATTCGATAAAACAAATGAAATTCAAATTTTGTGTATTATTAATGAGCCAAAGATTATTAGAAATACCCGGCTTTTTTAGGCGCTACGATTAAAATACATTGAATCGCTAACATAATATTAATATCTATTAGGCGTAAGCAAGATAGCAGGCAACAAAACTTAGGTATAACAACGTATTGAAATAAAATTGCAAGAGTCACAAACTAATAGTAAGTATAATTTAATTAGTTTTGCAAGGTGTATTGTAGCGATTTATCTTTAGATCTTGACTAATATCAAGTTTGACGTGTTCAACCAAGTTGATTTATAAAGCCTATTACAACATACTTTTGTTTCTGATTTAGTATAGCTTTAATTTGCTTTGGTAATTTTAATGATTTTTTAACAGGAGCATAAGCAGTTTTACCAACTCGAGTCCTGGTACACAGGCAAGTGACCGGTGTAGTGTTCTGAGATTCTCTTGAAGGCCACCTCTGTAACCGAGACCGATTCCGCGGCATCCGCAATTCCGCTAGACCTTAATGGCATTTTAAAAAAATTTAAAAAATATAAAATATAAGCATTACCTGTAGTACTTTGTTTGTTAGAACTACCGGTTCCGGGCCATGCCAGCAGCCTATTTCCCTCTGTCCGGTGAATATATGTATTCTACCCTGCCACTTTGCCTTCTTTTGCCTTAAGGGAGCCTCGGGACGCTACATTACCTATGGCAAGTAGAGATACTGTAGGCGGTTCTTCCACGTTGTTACAAACTTAAGGAAGATATAGGATAACTAGGTCTAAGTGCGTAATCCTAAGCACAACTTTAAGCCTACATAAAAAAAAAAAAAAACGAAAAAACCTGGAAGTATAGAATTATTGATGTATGCGTAAACACAAACAAGGATTGCATCAAAAACATTTGTCGTGGATAGAAATCCACACATAATGGTGCAATACTGAAGCTGTAGTACTTTGTTTATTTGTACTACCGGCCATTGGTCAGGGTCACAGGGGTGGCTATTTTGTCCTGGCTGCGTAGGCTGGCCGCTGGGCCATGCCAGCGGCTTATTTCCCTCTGCCCGTTGAATATATACATTCCACCCTATTATTCTATCTTCTTTTGCCTTTGAGGGAGCCTCGAGACGCTACAAAAGCCCTTGGGGTGGGTTCATGGTCAGTTGAGGGGCCAAACAATGCAATGGATAGCAGAGGGCAAATGATGTTATGATGGATTCCTGTTAAACAGGGTTCCAGTTTTCCTCCTCAAATGAGCTGACAATATCCAACAGAGGTAATGGATGCATCAAATGAACAAAAGTTAAATATCGTGCGTGTTGGTTAGGTACTACTTAGATCACTTTCGTAAATTTGTTTAGCTAAGTATCCCAACACGTAATTTGGGGTGCCAATTTCACCGCAAAGTCCTTACTTGTATAGTGCAGTTTAAAAACTATTTAAAGTTGGAGGTAGCTAGGACCAAAGCCTCGTCTGTCGTAAATTGCGCGCATAATGGTGATTCCTCTCATTCATTTTCACCTCCTTTGCATGCGCCATAATACACAAAATTCGGACAAGGTAAAGATGCACAAACGCAAGTCACGCCTGCTCTCGCAAAACTACCTGCGGGGAATAATGTCTGAAGCCCACACCAGACGACACTAGGAGACACCATGCGGCATGTGCTACTGGTCGAATTGCATGCGTCAGATTCGATGTGGTCAATCACAAAACAAACTGTCTGACATACCCTTCTACGCTTTGTACCGTCTTCTATATTTCATCCTGCTTCACACTGTCATTCCTAACATTCGCCAGTGTCTCCCTCTAGAAGAAAAGGATATTCTTCTCTGTGATCACTGCGGCAGAACTAGCATCGGATTATGGTGGCTCCACTGCTACTACCAAGTAATCAGTAGCAGTGGTGGAAGGAACCGACTGCGAATTCGGTAGCATTCATGAGCAGTGATGTGCAGTGCAAAGTTGCAGTTACAAACTGTATGCTGCTACATCTTCTATTTTTGACTCGCTTTAAAGTAAAATTTGCAGTTTTAGAAACAATAGCAAATTGGCATTGATGATAAATCTTTAAATGTTTTTAATCCAAATCACTTCCTCTTTTGAAAAGTTAGTGTATCAGTCTAGATGAAGGTTTCCTCCATGCTGATTTACACTGAATAGAACATCATAGCAAATCAAGGCTAACTATCTGGCATTTGATCGCAAAGGATTAACACGTGACTACGTAATTGACAAACCGCAAAAATAATATTTTTAATGCTGTCAGTATAATAGTTGAATCGCTGCAATGAACAGAGAAAAGTAGAGTAAAGTTAAGCTGCACGTCAGAGAATACAATTTCAAACACTCTCAAAGACATTTCACCTAAATTTTTGAGACCGCCATTTGTTAAGTTCAGAGCTGTTGGTTTGAATCACTTCGATGCGAAGCCAATACACTTCAGTGCCAGCTCTCGGATGATCTCTGCTCTTTATTCAAAGGTGTAATTAACGGTGTCTAAATATGAATTTTTCGACGCTAAACAAAATGACTGTGATTTGTTGTGCAGAAGTGGGAGCAAGCACTGACTGCTCCACGTGAAACGAGGCTGATGGTTAAACTCGTTGCATGGGCGATTCTGTATGATCTAATGGATCGCTTACACTAGATTTGAAAGATATGACTAATTCTCTCTGAACAAGTTACTTGTTTAGGAGAGTGCGTTTTGGTTCTCTGTTCGTGCAAGTAGCCGTATTGAGTGTTGCGGGTTTCAGTCAATGGCCAATCGTTAATAGAAGCTCCAAACACTTCTTCAAGACGTGTTTGGAAGTTGATCACGTCGAAGTATCCTCTTGAATTCACAACCGACAATGCATAAAATGGATATTTTTTTGAGACATACGGCGGGCATCGGGAAAAATAGACAACCCCAAGGGGCATACACATCCTTGTCGTTCCCTTTGTAGGAGGGGCAGGAAAGCGTCGGATCGAAGAAATGCTTAGAGACAATCATGAATTCATAAATTGTAATTCATGTTTCCACTTTTGTAGAAATATGCAATGTCTGTTTGTGTGCTCATTGTCTTTTGCGAGATTGTGAGCAGGCGGGTTGGTGAGTGGAATGCTATTCGTTGACGTGACTTTTGGTGGTCGCAGTGGTGATGGTGGTGATGGCCACTTGTGAGCATTTAGAGTGCATGAAGAGAGATGCTTTATTGACGCATTGTGTGAAGACAGTCCTTGATGTATTGTTTGATTGACTAGTGGAAGCGGTCACACTGCTTGTGAGGTCCTGGAGGTGGGGGGTGGATCAGTGCGCAGCGCCTTCATCGTCTGGCAGGTGGATCTTCTTCTTTACCGCCTTTCTTCCCTGCATCGCTTACGACTAGCTGTTAAAAGATGTTAAAGTTAGTTCGGAGATGGTAAGGAGAGGGGTTGTTTGCCTCCCTTCCCCCGAAACACTTCAGTTACCACTTACGACTCATCAATGACCGCGTTTTTTATACCGTTTTCTTATGAAATAACACTGTCATCTTGTTGATAATGTAACAGAGTGCATTTATTAACAAAATGAATGCAAATGGTTTCCTTTCTACCCCTCTTCCTCCTCCTCGACCTCTTTTTGCGGTCTCCGTCTACATCCTCCCCCGCTACTCTAGCCAATGCCCGATCAAATGACCACCTCAACGTGAAATCCCTACTGAGCGTAATTTCAGTAGCAATAACATTCAGCCTTCAAGACATTCCAGTCAAAGAAATTGTTAGCAGGCTGGCATCGCATGGGATAGGAGAGTTGCAACAGAAATCGTCCTCCTTCTCCTCACTCTGAACCCTTTTTTGGCACACTAACGAAGCATGCACACGACTAGTTACCACTGTAAGGACTTTGTTGTTTGCAATGCACACGGTTCGTAAATTGAATCTTTACATTTTTGTAGTGGGAATTGTGCTGATGGTACTTTGAGTTGACGTGCAGGCATTTTTACATCTTAATGGCAATCACCTTGAAAGTAGAGGAGAACGAAATAACTCACAGCAGGAAGCAGAGCTTCTTCAACTTTTTAAGCTTCACCACACAAGTAGCGACTTTGCGATGACATTAGCACTCAAAATCCAACCAAATTACTTGTTAAGATACCTAGCCTAATTAGTTTACGAGACTGAACTAAGTATTGCATGATCGATACGTACGGTGTTTAACGCACCAAGACAGAATATTGTTCAGACCTTATGCTCATTTCATACATCTATTGTCTGTTAGATGTTGTCTAAAGATTTGAGGAGGAGGACTAGAACGTTGTCTAACAGGAACGCATTGAACGTTATTTGCCTTCTGCAAAATTTTAGTGCCCTGTCCTAGTGCCTACCATTGCGTTACTTGGCCTATCTATTGATCACCAACCCAAACTGAGGGCCTTATTATTGTGTCATTATCCGTGGTAGATACTCTTTTTATTATGACTACTAATCCTAATTTTGGTCACGCAGAGTTTGACTTTCGGGCCACGCCGGCAGTCCCATTCTCCTTGTCTATTGAACATATGTATTCTGACCTGGTACTCTGCTTTCTTTTGCCTTCGAAGGAGTCTCAAAGCGCTTCACTAACGCTCTCAATGCTTCTGCGCTTCTAGGCTTTTTTAAAACACTTCCCATGTAAGCTTAGTATTGCGCTTTGGATTGTATATTTTCTCAACTTGCGTAAATCTTGCTGTTGTGTGGCAATCTAACTAATTTTTAGCGCGTTCAGCACCGCATATTTATTAGAATACTTTACTAGTGTGTCTCTAATCGTCACAGATTATATTCACAACTTTAGTTTTGCCTTTATCAATTTTTCTTCTTGAAAGTCGTTGGTCGTCTAACGGCGTTACATAGGCAGTGCCGGTCACTTGCTTGTGTACAAGGACTCGGGTCGGCAGGACGGTGTAAGTTCCTGTTTAAAAGTCATGCAAAAACCATCGAAATAAGACAGAACTACACTGAATCACAAATAAATTTACGCTGTAATAGGCTTGAAAAATCAAGCGGGTTACAAGCACCAAACATGACCACAGTAAAAATTTACGGACAAAAATGTCAAAACAAACGCTTTATTGTTACTCGAATTGCAACTATATGAGTTTAAGGCTCTTTTAATATTATCTTAATGAGTTTTTAAACCTAGGATTTGTTAATAGTTCTCGTACTTACGCTTGCCAAATAACTTAGTTTGTTTACATTTTTACCTCTCGACTGAACTCTAACAACGGAAAAGTAGGCATTTATAATATTTCTTGACTTGCTAAAATTGAACGCAATTAGAAGTTTATTTCTTTTATCGGACAGCGTTGAAGTGACTAGATTTGTGCGCGAAGCACGTAAGTGGTGTTCGTTTTGGTGGCCATTATCTTCGGGTAATGGAGCTAAATTTGCTTGAACAAGATGAAAACCTGGTATTTGGTGCTTTTTTATTAGCATTAGCCTATTATGTGTTGCGAAGGCTTCATAATGTGAACGCTAAGACGTTTTGTTTTCCATTTGCAAGGTCTAATCGCGTTCATTATTTGATGCGTACCACCTTAGATATTAAGTCGGGATCGTTTTGGCATTTTGTCAATCGGTTCGTTTTTTAATGACTGTGGACTTTGATTAATGTGTTGTGAATTCGTTGAAATGAGTTTCAACCTTAACAAGTGCTTGGCACCTACTCATTGTTTTTGCCAATAAGTGTTTGTTACATGGCTTATTGTCTATTTGCTGAGTCCGTGCATTTGCTAGGTTAAACACTGAAGTTGGCATCAAAGTTTTGTTTTGCGAAGAGTGAAGGCATTATGAGGCGGGAATGGATGCGAATCTTGCCTTAGCTCTCGCTTCCCACGTTCTTCAGGTAAGATTGGATTGCAAGTACTGAGTTGTTACTGTCTTTTTTATGCACCAATGGACTCGACGTACGTTTTTATTTTTGGGTGGACACATGCTTATATCGTTTACCTGTAGGTCCTTTCACATTTTATGTGTGGTAAAAGATGCGTTAATTTTAGTTTATTAGTTGTTATTACGTCCTCTGAATGTCGATTGGCTTCCTTCATACACCTACATTCTAGTGTAAAAGCGAAGACCTCATAATGTGACTGCTGGAACGCTTTATTTTTCAACTGCCATATCTGCTCGCGTCCATTTTTTGCTTTGCAACACTGTAAGTGATAATTTGCGATTCTTATGGCAATTTGTAATCGATTTGTTTTTTACTGATGGTGGGTTTGGGTTAGTGAGATAATTTTGTTGAGAAGTGCTTTAACTTTGCTGAGTACCTGGTGTCCATTCATTGTTTTCTTGCTAATATGTGTTTCTTATATCTATATTCCCGTAAAGACTTCTTCTTTTGCCGTGAATGGAGGCATTTTCTGTCGATGACAAGTGCGGCTCTCGCCTTTGCTGTCACCTCACACTTTCTTCAGGTAAGTGGATTGCTGTAAGTTGATTTTTGCGGTCTTTTTGTGTAGCTACAGATTTGATGTGTGTCCTTATTTAGGGTAGAAGCATACTTTTATCATTTATCCGCAGGCCCTTTCGTACTTTATACAAGGTAAAAGATGCGTTATTTCCATTACCATGATATCTGTGCTGATGGAGCACAAATACATATATGTGGAGGGCGTGGGACCCTTGGTGACTTCACTACTCATTGACTTGGGGACCAGAGTTATTTTTTGTGTTGGTATGATATTTGGGAAACGAGCTGTGTAGAGGGTCTCGGTGATGACTTAATGGTAGGCTCAGCTTTGGCGGCATGAGTTGGTGTCTGAGCGAGGTAGACACAGCAGAAGCGGAGGAAGAAGTGGCTAGTGGAAAGCCTTCGCATTATTACGCGGACTGGATTTTGTGGCACTCTTAAACTATTGCTTGCTAAGGTGCTTTCTCCTATCATTGGATATGTTTAAGGGTGTTAGCTTTGCAGCACATTGGACAATCACACATCGGCTCTTCCATTGTCTGCTTTTTCCTTATCGGTTACCACAAAATTACTGTGGTGGTGATGAGGTAACATTTGATGAGCCTGTGGAACGGTAGGCAATGCAAGCTTGTGGAGTCATTGGCGGAGGAGTCTCAGTCTGGGATGTGCGGTGTGGATGTCGGCATGGACGATAGCGGTGTGTGGTGGATGGTATAGCGATAGGTGTGACCTTTTATGTAGTTGGGCACAAGCATTGGGTGCGAACGGCATGGGCGCAAGCTCAGTTGACTAACTATAGCGTAGCACCAATGGGTTGGGGGAGGGGGCGGATTTATTGTCACGTTGTTGGGTTGCACAGGTAATTGTATCAACACTAAAAAGATGTGGAGGAGAAGGAGAAGTGTTCTAGAGCTTTTTTCAAGCCTACTGTAGGTGGCCTTTCTTTTCGTGAATTTGGGTGTGTGTGTGTATGTGTGTGTGTGCGTATTTTTAATTTTACAGTTCGAGGTGTGTACTTCTCTTTTTGCTGTCTACTAATTTTCCTTTGCACGAAAATCTATAAGCATTGATATTTTCAAGATCGTCTAGAACTCGTTCTTAATTTCGTAAACATGTGTGTGTGCGTGTGTGCAGAGATCCTGTTTTTGCCTTGGTTGGTTGCTGGATGGCAACGCTTGCCTTCGTTGACTGTGCAGGACAATGTTGTGGGGGAAGTTGATTGAAGTTGTCCTGGCGGTATTTTAGGTAGGTATGTAGGTGAGGGGTTATTTGAATAAGGAGGGAATGTTGTTGTGGTGAATGGGGCCTCATTTGCTTTTTTGGAAGGCGAGGAGGAGAACTTACCAAGCACTTGGCTTTGCATGATGCCAAATTACGGCGAAAGGGAATGTTTACCTCCTCTGGAGCATTAGCATTTGATAGGCATGGAGACGTGAGTAAGCAGTACTAGGTGTCAATTTGTATGCAAAACTTGTGAGTACAGCATTTGTGTGTTGCAATAGCCGGCCTCTGAACAACATTGGCTGTTGTCGCCGCCACTGCCACTGCTCGCAACGCTGGCTGCGAGACGCTTCTCAACGTAGTCGTCGTCGTCAATTACGGACTCATCAGGTTGCTTGTCGACGGTGCTAATGATGGCAAGGGGGAATGTGGACGTGGAAGCAGATCCATGGAAAGCCACTGGGACTACACCAAAGGCCTTTGAACTCGTCGTTGTCGACGGCGACAGCTGAGGCGTCGAAGCAAATATTAGAGGTGTGATGAATGCGACTGAGAGCTCCCTTGCCCCTCCCCTAGTGTGGACTGCTTCTTGACACGGGACATAAGCAGGCCGGTAGCGCGGCAGTGTGCTTGGAGGAGGACCCCAACATCATGGGAGAATGGGTGCGGCGTGTGTGGCTGCGTGAACTCCAGGTAGGCGGGCGAGCGGGCGAGAGTGAAGGGAGAGGAGAACGGCACCTTGGTAAGTACCTCCCCATGGGATAGTGTATGTTGTACAAGTTTAGTGAGATCCTATCATAGACTTAAAATTACACCACTTTTGCTTGTTCTGCTTGTTTTTTTTCCCAATCCATGGTAGCAGTAAGATTTTGAGGCCTTTAGCAGTAACAACAACAACAACGGTATGGCTTGAGGCGAAGCTAATTTGAGGCTATATTACAAAGAGCCTTCATACGACGCATTGGTCTTTCACGACTTCCATATATGTGAGCGTTGACTAGGGTGACCTATTGGTGGGGTGCGGTTGTTAATTTTCAGAGGAATGAGGAGGAGGAGGAAGCGAGGATGCTGCACGATTTGATGTCAAACTTGCTTCCGCCCATTGTAGCATTCATGGTTCACGCCATATGGAAACGCTCCAACACCTACCAATTGTTTTGTCCACATCACACTGCTTGGTTTATAGCCGTCAATCGCTTAATATTGCATCTGTGACTGCAAAGGTGCACCACTAATGAGATGCGAAAATGAATTTTGAACTTTAATGACTGGAAGAAAGACGGGGCCGGTAAGACGAAGGAGTTGTGCAATGCTTTATTGTTGAAATTGGACAATCGCACACCTAGTGATGAAAGTTTTGTCGAAATTCCCTAGAGGAGAAAGGGGAGATAGTGACCCGAGCGACCCAAGTTCGCAATAGAGTCCGTTAGCTCTGACCCATCTGTCCAAAGGATTTTGAGGCAGAAGACGAGGAGACAAACGGGAGGCGCGCTACATCTCTATCCATTGTGTAATGACTATGTAGACAGAGGCCACCGTTTCACTACCCATAAGGACTGTATTGATGCTCTGTCATCTGTGTTAATAAGTTTATAACAAAGTAACCAGTCTGCTTGAAGGTAGAGATTCAGTTCTCACATGTGGTGCATAATGTTTTGATATCCTTTTCCAGAATAAATACAGCTTTCTATAATAGGATACAATTTTCGTAGCTGTATATCATTTGTCAACTAATCAATTTTCGAAGATGAACTGTATTTTGTCTGCGTACACTCGCAAAGATAAATTTTAGCAGTTGTTCAAAGACCAAGCTTGATGGTGTGCTTTGTGTATTTCCAAAAATTCTTGAGACTGAAAGGTACTTGCTCGACAGTGGCACTTCAAGTTTGGCAGTTTCAATGTCATCGGTCGTGTTTGGTATGTTGTCTTACGATGTGGTGGGCACGTTGCGTGTTTCAATTGCGGCACTATTTTGGCTGGATAAGCTTTATTAGTTCAAGAAGGGAAGAAACTGTTTCATTTTAGTCTTCACGTGAGGTCAATGATGGTCCGAGCCTTAAGGGTGACAAGAATGCACTTGTCTGTGGTGGCGCATCAAATGTGCTGCAGGGGATTGCTGGAAAAGTGCCGAATTCGAAGTTGGAGTTCTGCCTTGCTCTTTATTCCTGTCTAGAAGTTGGTGTGATCTGTGCTGCGTTTCAATGGATTCGTCATATATCCTTTTCCGAAGTCGATTCACAAATGCAGTGTGACAACTACATTTCCAAATTGATGCGATAACCACAGAGGTCGAATTTGTCATGTTGATTGGACGCAGATATGGCTGCAGTGCCCTACGAAAGGGTAGTTGAGTATTTTCTTCTCCACTATAACTTCACTAGACGCGATCCGAACAAGCCTAGACCAACGTTGTAAAGATTCTGCTGCGACCGCGGCGTTGGCGTGCGGCCCACTATGTCGTCGCTCGGCGTGTCAATCCACCGCCTTGATTGGCATTGTTTCTTTAAGTCTCAGTTTGTTCCTGCAGATTCGAGGATGTTCCTCGAATGAAGTATTTGGTGACGCAGGCGATAGGTGGATGCAGACATCGAATTTTATCGCACAGAATGGGGACGACTGAACAAAAGAAGCAGCACATCAGCTATGTTTCCTTCAAGTCTGCAAAGGACAGGTATTTCTTTGAGGCCGTGTCACCGTCGAAAGGCGTTTTGGCAATCAGCGTCCGCTGATGGAATTTCGCTGAAACTGTTGGAGGACTGCGAAGTAGGGTGCAAGTGGTGCCACGTCGTGCGCTGAGGAGTGGTAGGCGAAAGGGTCATGTAAACAAGTGTGATGGCTATGGATGCATGGGGGAAGTGACTCGCCGATTGTTAGGTACGTATAAATGCACGTTTATTTATCTTTGTAAAGTTTCTATTTATGCATACCATTTGCTTTTTATGCACGTTGATGAGGTGTAACGCCTTAGTGCGAGGTGTAGCCCTTTACATCGGCCACAGTCACTGTGTATTTCATGGGAATCCAACGCTGGTATAGGAGTAACTGCATCTCTTCTTTCCCACTTTCTACTCGTTCCACTGGTTTGTTGTTATCATTTGCTTGGGTGTCTTAACCCAGCAGTGGTATGCTTTAATTGTTGATAGTTCCAACTTTTGTGCTCATTGACATCTGGTCATGCCGTTAGCTGCATTTATCCATTTCGCGCATCTTGTTATCGCTTTTCGCTTAGAATAGTAGATGCCATACGTTCATCCATTAATCTTATTTTGTTATAACCTAATCGTGAAAGGTCGCGCGCTTAGCGGGTTTGAATAAGTATGCATATACTTGGGGAATTTTGATTGGAACAAGTTGTTAGTGTTCATTACAAAGCATGTTAAATTCGTGATTACCATATTGAGTGTACTGGATGCTGGTAGGTAGAATACGGCAATTTGCTTCATAGCAAATTAGTGTTTTCTGCCAAAGTTGGAACAGTGAAATGGGCACTACGCGCAGTTACATGAAGTGAGTAGATTCAAATCTTCTTGTGGTTAGAAAGCTTGCTGCTGCTTTACTTCTTCTCATTATTTTGTGGAGTTGAGGAGGACCATCTCGTAATTTAATGTCCATTTTTACGTGCGCTAAAATTTTACTTAGTGTCAGGCAATTTCGTCGGTTCCTTCTGCTGATGTTATTTGTAAATGAGAAGAAAGGCAGGAAATAGGACACGAGTTTGACTGTTTAGTGTTCCTCGTGTAAACCGTGGAACTGTGCACATTTGTCATTGCCAAAAGAAGCATCTCGAGATGCCTGCACCCGAAGTACTTATGGATGGAATAGTTATTAGAAGCGTATTGTCACGGTAATGACTTGGAATACAATCCACTAATTACCTCGGTTTGTTCACTCCTCCTGCTGTAGCAGTGTACTAGGTCCAGTGTGGTCTTCGCCACCCTTGTCTTAGTCGTGGTAGCAAGCAGCTGAGGCTTTAGCTGTTTTTCCCTTGAGGCTGATATTTGGCTGACGGATCGCGGACGCAGGCAAAATTGTAGGCTTGGCGTCTCCTTTAAGTTAGCCAGATTGGTATTCTTGACGGTGGACGTCTCCCAAGACACAGGCAAATGTGGATCGGCAAGCTTTAGGCTTCGTCTTTTTGGTTACTCACGCTCTTTTCACTTATCTGTTAATAGGATTATTTGGTTGGTAGAGGTTTGGGCGGATAGACAGGCGAAGGCGAGGCGATCTACTTAATTCGCTGTCCATGGATATATCCGCGAAGTTATCTTCACCAGCTTTACTTCAAGGGTCTGAGGTGTGGTGTTGGAACGTTTATACAGTCCTGCCTGATGTGAGTGGTCGTGCCGCCTCATCTGCACTGAAACATTTGACTGTCGGAGCTGCTTAAATTAACACCTCTCTGACGCCCTCACGACGCATCTTTTCCGGATGCATTGCTTCATATTGATTGCATTATTGCTGCTAAGAATGCTTAGGATGGAGGTTGCTCACAGTGGAAAGGAATAGGTTGCTTCGCCGTGTCAGCTGTCTTGTTTACGTTCAATACTTTTTCCATTATTTTAAGGACGCGCACACATGGCAGGTCTATTGTACATACTGTTGATTGACTGAATGCTGTCATGCTTGTCCGATGCGGTAGAGCTGTAGGTGCACTGCGTAGTTTGCGGGGGAAGGGGGAAGGGGGGTGTCACCGGAATCGACATGCCCAAGGCATAGGCGCAAGTGGTGCACACGGGCCTCGAACCCTTTAATGCGACGCCGACATGGGCAAAGGCCCGGTGTGGTCCAGTTTGCACTCGTGTTCTGCGTCATTATTTGGCTTTGTGTCTGTTGCACGAGTGCTTTTTTTTTGCGGTGCGCCGCCTTTCCTGTGGTATATGTGTATAGCAGTGATGAGAACCTGGATGGGACAGTCGTTGCAAGTAGCGTCTTGTCCCCGCCTTTCATTCTGATCATGGTATCCTTTTCTTCCATCACACCTATCATGGGTGTTGTTTCGAGACGATTACTTTACGAATTATTTTGTTATTTATTTGCGTCTCCGTTCCTTTTTTGTTCACTTGTTCGGTCATTTGGTAGAGATGTAGAGGTAGAGTCTAGGTGAGGCGGTAAAGCTAGTGCCGGCTGTCTAATGACTTTTTACATCACTGCGTTTATCTCAAGCTCTTCATCCACCGCCCCACCTACGAACCCGCCTATTAGTTGATTTTTTCTACTATCCATCTGCTCGCTCGGCCCTTTCTCGACCTGCAAAACGTGTGGTGGTAAATTTGGGCTACATGCGGTAGGCATATGAGACTGACCGAGACGGACCTGTGGACAATGAAAAGCTATGTTAGAACGCACCTTAGTCAATCGAATGTAAAGCTACGGGGGGAAGTGCAAACACCAATTTTACCCTGGTAGATTACTAAAATTGCAGATTAAAAGTAAGGGAGGTGGGCAGTTGTCAAGTCCTGTGGTTGCAAGAATGCAGGTGCTGCCAGAGATGGGATGCAGCAATGCTGAAAGGCTAGCTAGGCCACACTAGGCACCTATGGACATTGAAGTGAAGTGGGCCATGTCAGTGCAGAGATGTGCCAATGGCTTTTCGTGTAGCGTTGAATCCATTTTCCTACAAAGCTCGGGCAATGGCTACTCTAACGAGTAAGTGTATTATCTACTGCACAAGACTTGGTCTTCAAGTAGAGGATTGCGCAAGAAGGTGTTGGCTGGTTGGTTGTTCAAAATCATCAAACGCATGCGATGGAGTTGCGTGTCTCAACGCTGATCCAGACTAATCCACATGGACACGGGATCCATAACCGGGTATCAATATTGTCAACCTGCATTTCTTTTAGGGGTTGCATTATTAAGCAGTCAGTGTCGATCCATAGGGTTGCAGGACTCATTCAGGGATCATTGCGTTGAACTGTGTCCATCACAATAGGCATGAGACACGTCAACGAGTGCCTGACGCGTAGTGTCTTTACAATTGACCTCTGCGTCATTGCTTCTCCCCACTGTGCCATCGTTCTTGTTTTTTGTTGGTGGGCATGAAGTCACTCATTTCTTTTAGCATGGAAAGCTGTCCTATTATCATTAGAATGATTAACGATTCAATTGTGCTGCTTTCTGTATTTTTCATAGATTTTCTATTTGCCCATGCTTAGCGCTTTGCAAGGTTTTGGTTAAGTAGTGTCTTCTTTAGGTAATTTTGAGGATGTCGATTGAAAGCCAAAAATTCCTTATTCCCGTTATCCGGATGGTACTATCTTTTTGCTAATTCTCTCCATTTTCGCAGTTTTCTCGTAAAACCTAATGCTTTTGAAAAGTGGTTAAAAGGTGATTGTTTAGCAAGGTGAAGTCTCTTTTGCCTTTTGTTCGCTTGCGAAGAGTAGCCAACAATCCATTCACAGACTCGTGGTAGAACGACAGGGCTTTTGTGTCTCAAATTCAACTGTCGTGTGTAAAGTTAAGCAGGTTGATTTCATTTATGAAATTGTAAGTTGTGGTGAATCTGCCAGACCGCCTTCTTGCGTTGTTTCATTTGATTACTGCGAATTTTCTTTGTTCGTCTGTAATTTTACCTTTCTGAGAATATGCAAAAAAACAAGGCATTTTATTTCTGCGATTTGGTTCGGCAAGCACTTTTAGCGTAGCCTTCTTTTTTCGTCTCTAAGCTTGCAACCAACTCATTAGTAGGCTCAAATTTTCTTTTTTTTTTCTCGTTTTAGCTTTTAACCTCCGAAATTAATTATTTTTTTGCGACGCAGACTTACTTCCCGTTGTGAATTCGTTTTTCTGCGCTACCTTTGCCTTGAGCCTACAATTGCTTGCCATCCTTAGAGGAGTATTTTTTTGAGTGGATCTTATACGTTTTATCTGTAATAGTTGTTCCTTGTCCTATTCCCTGGGCGACTCCTTGATGTGTACTGTTTTCTTCTCATAGTGGTCCCTGCGATTTGCACTCCCCTTTGCATCTTCGTCCTAAGTCATAGACAGATTTAGCGTGTGCGGTATTTCTTACAACCTTTGAATCTAGCGTTTGTCTTCTTGTGGTAAGATGAGTGCTTGTGGTCTCTATTTCGTTGGCGCAAACCATTTGGAAATGTTTGATCCTAATTGCAATCCAGCTGACGACGACGACGACGACGACCAGACCGCAGCACGTGTAGCATGGTGTACAGAAGGGACAGTTTCATGGCTATCGTATCACCTCTGCTTTTACGCGTTCCGATTGTAATGTCCTTTTGGGCGGCGCACCTGAAAGTACTGAGTAGTTGTGTCAGACACTGGGAATTGTGAAGTTTGCTTAACAAATAAAGGGTCTCAGCAATTACCACTATGCGGGTGAGCTGAAAACCAACATTTTCGGGATATCCACTGACCCATAGACGTCTACACCCTTCAAGTGTCTAATTGCTGACTAGGTTGACGCTGTTGTACACAGACACTGGCACTGGTCTGTGCCATTCATGACAAACGATGTCTATTCCTTGTATAGCGTGACCTATCCCTTCCTTCTTCGCGTGACACCTCTGCATTATGAATGCTCGTGAGGACACAAAACCAGCACCTCTGTTTAGACCTTATTTCCTTCTTATTTATTGAGGCTTTTCCCATTCCATGCTGTTTTCATTTCGCAGGTTCAAATGTCGATGATGTGTGGATTGAATGGTGACGAGAGGTCCGCTGCCCAAAGCGGATTGTAAGTGCAATTTGTCGGTGTAGAAACACTGCTACCATCGTGGAGTCCATGAAAACCACGCGTCAGGAGGGAAATGGGACACTGAAATGATCACCTCTGTCTTCTGGCAGCACTTTGATGTTGAACAGCACAAACTCTCTGAATCCTGATTCCCCACTGTTCCTGATACCTACATCTCCCTATCCAAGCTGTGATGATGTCTCTAACAGTGTTGTATGTTCCTGTTCATTTTTATCATTATCAACTTTAAGAATGTTACTCATTTGTATTTGATTCTTCTCAAACAAAGGAACATGGGTGTTGAGTGATTTTGCGCAGGCGAAAATAAATTTGCTTTTTGATCGACGTGGCCGAGGTGCGAAGTGAGGTGGTCCACTGTAATATGCCAGAACAGTCTCGAGATTGTGGTGGGAGTGCAGCAGTCACATTTTGCTACGAGCGAATCGTTAAATAAAAATGATTATTTAGCGCACCATTTTTGTGTTGAGAGGTGAGGGAGTGCATATACTATGCACAATGGTTCAAGCTAGGTTTTGGCAAGTCTAAGTTGATTTGCATAACAAATTGTAACTATTAGGGCAGATTGAGGTGGCATATTATCAAACGGCCAACGTGGTGACGTCAATTGAAACTGTTTTTAACATAACCACGGATATTTTGGGCCAATGGGCTACCCATAGCTTCACTTGTGTTCACTTCCGTATGCCAAAGCAATTCGACGTAAGGGACTGTCGCACTTTTGTTGATGCTGCAAGTGCTATGAGAAAATTTTACTGAATTTGGACGCATGCGCTTAATTAGTGATAGATTTTATTCGAATAATGTCTATGAATCTTAGTCATTTGGTCCTGCATATCAAATGTAATGCATCATGTACCGTTTAAGACCGAAAATAAATGCACTTGAGGGTTATAATTCCTAAGACACATTTCAACTGCATATTGGGTATTTTGTTAAGCAACACAAGTCTTTGTGCTAATCAAACCGCTCATCATTTTGAGGTCATCAGCGGTAACTGCTTTCCATCTCGTTGGTAAATTGGGTCCTTTGATGCATTAAAACGTCATGAGTTTGGCAGGAGAGGGCCGTGTATTTTAAAGGACCTATCCTACTTACTAGGGATCGCTTGGTAAAAATGAGCTTGTAGGGCATGAATTTCACTGGAACGTGTCGCGTCTGACTGGAGCATAACTTGCTAATCATGAGTCCTCTACCTAGCGATCCAGGGTTAGAATTCTGCCTTTGGCGTCACTTTGCATGTAACTCAGGTAGGAAAAAATTCCATTTTATGATTTCTTATTATACTTGTCGTGCATGAACTAACAACAGCTATTTGCTAGGCAATCGCTTTGCTTCATACAAATTTAAATGGCGTGATTATCTGTAAACTACGCTAAAATCTTAGTCAATTTAAGTTATTTAATAGCTTTGGGGTTGTAGCTAGAAGCCTTCAAAGCAAGGCGAGAAAAGGAGAGGTTAGAGTGGTAGTAAATTTGGACTGGTAGCCTAGATCAATGTAAGCATAAGGCATAGCATGGGTGAAAAAGTGCCAAATTAGCTCAAGTGCTTTGTGCTCGAAGTATTCCTCCCATTGGTCTTAAAGTGATTCCAATAAGGCCCTGGCCGTTGTCCTGTGTGGCGCCAAAATCGTAGGTCTCCTCTGAAACCATAGCATTTGGTGCCATGCGGCTCTGCCAAGAGTGTGCACTAACAAACAGCCAGGATGAATGGATATTACACCTCCGCAAAATTGGTTCAGCGCAATCTAATACCAATTAGGATTAGGCCTCAAGTGTTGGGTTGCTTGCGTTTCAACGAAGTACAGTTCGATTGTAAGACATTTAACGCTTAGTAATGAGCACAATTTCAATGCGAAAACTAGGATAACTTAAAAACATAACTGAGATCCACTTTCTTGGTTTTCTACCTACAATTATTCAAATTTGTACTCAGCTGCTTCTGTCGTCGCTGATAGCTGCGATGTTCCTCGAGTTATGCAGAAAAAATTTAGACCTGGACGACAGTTAAGTAGACTATTATGGCAAAGGCAGCCAAACTAATACAAGCATATAGAGCTCCGTTATATTCTGTTTACTTAGATCCAGAATCGACTAGAATTGTAATTTAGCAGCTTAAACCATTTTGTAATTACCTGCGGCAGTTCTCCTATCAAATTGAAGAAAGTAGCGTTTGGCCGATGATGAGAGCGCCTAGCTTGGCACAGATGTTTGATAGCGTACGTTCGAACAATCGGGTACCTCTGCGACCAGAAATGTCCCAAATTGAAAGTCATTAGCCCGTTTTATTCTGTAAATTCTTCCAACAAGTTTATAGAGCTAAACTCTTCTTTCCCTTTTGGTCCAGAACCGGTCGGAACTGGAACTCACCATTCTGCTTCCCCCTTTAGTTGTTTGCGGAAGTTCTTGTCCACAAATCAATTAATTTTGGCTCGTCTGTTGTTATGTAAGGATTCCGTTTTGGCAAAGAAAGTTACGGCAGTTCTCGTTTTAAGCTCGGACAACGCAGGTGTGGTCGAGGTGCAGGGTGTCGATCGTGACAAGGAAAGCTGAGACACTACAGGTCTAGGCATGCGCTTTGTTCTTTCTGTTTTTTTATCTCGAGTTGCTTGGATTTGAGATTTGGCAGCCTACTTCCTCTTGTATATCCTTGCAGCAGTTCTCGCTATGAAATCAGGCAATGTCGATGCAATTAAAATGCAGATTGTCTATATCTGCAAGGAGAGCTAAAAGAGTACGGTAATAAGGGAAAATGAAAAAAAATAATGAAAGGTTTGTGCACTTAGGACAAAGACAAAGTAGTTCAAATTTAAACAGTGACAATGCATGTGTGAGAATATGGGATAAAGGAAGTAAAGTCGAAGAGATCGAATTGGGCAATGCATTTTTAAAAAGCTTGGTTTATTGTACGATGTCTTATCAATGGCACCATGCAGATAATTTATTCTCTCCGCGCCTGCTCTTGCTTCCTCTTCCTTCTCATCCACGATTCATCCGTGCTCTACTCTTATTCCTCGCTTCATTTCCGCGCGTCGTTTCAATATTATCATGTCTGGTATCCAGTGTAAAACATGTAGAAAAATGGCTATGATTAGCCTCTTCTAGTGTGTCATTTGAAAAAAGTGTTTTTCACTAAGCCAGTTCCTTTATATTTTGCTCACTCACAGCTAGATGAGTGGGGAAATGAGTCAGTGTAGAAAAGGATGGGCGAAAGTAAGGAAGAAATGAAGAACACTGCACCGCAGATCCATACGCACGACTTCTCACCTTCATGCTTCAATTTAACCATTCCTTTGTCCCTTTCTGCTTAAAATCCTTATTACTTTGCTCCTACCGATGGCGAATGGACCGCCATTGCCGTTTGCATCAGAAAAACCTCATTGTTAACCCAATAACAATCTTTAGGAGTGAATTGCTGGTTCCTAAAACCAAATTCAATCCCGCGCTACGCTTGCTGTGCTGCATTACTTTTCACGTCTCAAGTCTTAAAATAAGCAGTAGTATAAGTAAAACTGCTGGTGTACAACAACTTGCTCAATATTCACGTCCCACTGCGGAAGAACTGTGGCGCGGTACGCGCTTCTAAGCTTGACTGAATCATACTGGGTCAGAATAGGAAAGATTAGCAACCCATGCTAAATTATGACAAGCTCGAGTAAAGCGCCTTATACTTTGCTATTTAAAATAACCCGCCTAATCAACTCGACACAACTCACTTCATTGAGAGTTGAGGTGTTCACTATAAATCGCGCAGTCATGAGAGCTCAAGGTGCGCAGACTAGAAGTAGACTTGATGCTCTCTTGTCTACGCCTTTTTTTTCTCCTTGTCACTCCAACGCATCTTCGGTGAGTGTCTCCTTTTTCGCATACTGTGCTCTACACACTCACGTATTGCGTCTTACCTAATGCCATACCGTTTGTGCTCCTCGCATAAAATACATACGGGAAATGGGAGTGAATAATTCAAACAATTTAGCTTCTTATTTTTCCACTTTAGTGCCACTGGAAAATTTCGCTCCTCTGCCTCCTTTATGCTCCTCTCGATTTCCCCTACCACCGCACCGTCTGCCGGTGCCCTCTTTGTAGGTTCCCCTTCATCTCTCCACTAGTCTCAATCTAGATTACAACATGAGTTAATAATGCGCAGATCAGACTAGAACGAGTTAGACTGGACCTGAATCAATCACGCTCTGTCAGAGACAAAATCGTGTCTTAACAAAGTTTAGCTATGATTACCATCAAATCTCTATTTCTATCTTTCTCTTGCCTTAGTTTGTACTATGCTACTTCGCCTCAATTCCATCTCCTACTTCTACTCCTCCTTCACTTAGCCTTTGGGGAGCGAGGGTGGGCGTGTTGCTCCAACTTCTTCGTAATTTGTTAGCTGGTCGAATTCCTACCTGCTCATCCTACTTTCTACGCCTTTTATTCTTTTGGTAAAGAATTCTTCTGTCTGGCTTTCCACTCTAGGCCGCCCGCTCCATTTCCACCATGCATCTACGCCTCTCTGTCTGTTTGCCTAAGTTTGTGTATATTGCATTTTTTACCTTTATTTTCGTCGGTTGGGTAGTCGCTTGAATTGATATCTCACAAAAAACAGATAAATCGAGTAGACATTTTCGTCCTGGGCACAATAAAATCTCTTTTGGCCATCCGTTGGATGGCTAGTACTTTGGCCATTCTATCTCAACTCCACACATTGCTGACGTTTTATCAGCCATTCACCAATTAACTTTACTTCATTTAATTGCTTTTTCATTCCTGTAGCTCTAAATCCTCTCTTTTTTTAGAATGAAGTGGACACAGCACATAAAACTGGCAAAACAGACATACCATGTGCAGAAAATTTGTCTCCTGCAAGACGCAATACGTGTGAGTGAATAGAGTGTAGTAGGCGAAGATGCGTTGGAGTAAGACATGAGAAGGAGGCATAGACAAGAGGGTCTTTGCCTTTCCATGTGTACTTTGATCTCTAGTGTCTGCGAGAAAGATTGAAAAGACCTCAACTTACGTGGTATGCAGTAGTATCGAGTTGATTAAGCAGGCCAAACTGAAGTGTTGGGGCGGACTTAACTTTTAACACATATGACGCATGTGGGAACGAGGCATACTCGATAGGTGAGAACTCAACGACTTGCCCCTAAATATTGCTATTGAGCTAACTAAAAGTATTTCTATGCGTTTTTCCGGCAGGTGTTAAGTAACATGATATTTTAGCTAAAAGAGATAGGGAATGATTTGGATGAAGGCGGAGGGACGAGAAGTCGCTGATGTGGAAGGAGTAAAGGTGGACATGGACAGAAGGGGGTTGGAAATGGTCGCTGTAGGATGACTCCCCACATTGCTCTGGTGTGGCCTTCTTTACTGCTTTCTATATTTCTACCATCTGTTCCTGAACTGATTTTAATCGCTTACTCATCTGGGCGCGAGTCTAGGTAAAATTAGAAAAATCCGTCCCAATGACACGTGAAGTAGCCAGTCATAGCTCCCTTTCCATGTGATTATGCTGGAAATCGAATGGGAAAGTATTGAAATGACGCATGCAAGTGAATTCAGGGAACAGAAGGTAGCACAGGTAGAGGATGGGGTGTTGGAACCAAAATTTACCCCTAGTTTCTGATATATCTATTTGTTTTTGCCCTTTTGACGTCTCTGAAATGAAGGATTGAAAGGCTTGGAGTGATGAGCAGATGGACAGGGTTGCGATGGAAGCAAGGGATACAAATAAGGCTAAGGGCAAGAATAAAACGAGGCAGGAAAGAGGCACCAACGCATAACTGTATGGCAAGAAGGGCAGCACGGCGAAGCAAGATGAATGAATGTAGGCGTGCAACAGGTAGAGCAGCATGTCTGACAGTTTGTCGTGTGGAGGACCAATTTGAACCTGACACGTGCGAATTGACTGCAGCACGTGTCGTGTGGTGTCGCCTAATACCGTCTGGTGTGAACTTCAGACAGTACTACTTGTAGGTGGCTTTGAGGAAAAAGGCGTCACTCACTTTTGTGCATCGTAGTGCACGCAAAGGAGGAGGAAGAGAATGAGAAGAACCACCGATACTAATGCGTTTTGACTGCTTACCCTCGGCTTTTTTTGAGGGGACGGCTATTATGCATTGGCAACTCACCCCTTGCGATTACTATGGCGCCAGTAAAGGTGCGTTTCTGCCGTTCGCTTTAGTTTTATGCCAAGACCAATTGCTGCCTTGCATCAGTGAGCACAATGGCGGTTAGCAAACCTCACCAACTACTACTCCTACTTCACGCCTCATAAATCGTAGACGCGTCCAACTCCCACCCCATCATCACGCTGCCCAATTCTTTTCTTCTCTCCATGCAAAATTCCTCTACTTGGCGCTCTATTTTAACGGGTAAGAACGTGCGCTTTCTGCCTTCGACGAACCACCTGCTCCTTTTCCACTGTGCACTTGTGCTTGCCCCAGTTTGCGCGTGTGCAATTGCTCGCGTTCATCTTCGTCTTTTGGAGAGTCGTCTTCATCAGTGTCCCCGAAAACATGTAAGAACGTCTGTGTGCTTGCCTGTGCGTATGTGAGTGCAAAGGCATATTCATCCCATCCTCTCCTTCTAAGTTGTCCTTCAAGCTGAACAAGTCGATAGTTCTATCTTGGGTGAAGTAGGACCTCCTTTGAGCGTTCGTTTTATGGCCAGTTAGTTGCCTTATTAATTTAAACTGAACTTTCCATCAACATTCCATCACTTACACATCAACCAACTCATTTCGCTATATTTAATCGGTTTTTACTTCCTGCGGCTTCTCTACTTCCTCTCTTATTTCTGATTGAAATCGAAAGGCCACATGGAACTGACAGAAGGATTTGCGCCTGGTCAATGCGATTCGTCGCCCATATTGTCAATAATTCATGTCGCCTGTGCGGGCGCGCTACAAAGAGGTCCACAAAACAGGACAACGCGTTGCACACCGCAATTTATTAATCAGACGGCGGAATCACTGAACGGCGACTGTGCGACTCCCAATAGAAAATCGTCAGTACCTCCCACTCATCGAATTGGCGTAGCGACACAGCTCAGCCCTCACGGAGCCCGGTGGCATTTACATAAGGACAGCATTCGTCAAGTACGCCTTAATGGTCTTAAAACATAAATGGGACGCTATAAGCCAACTGATTTTCATTCATAATGATGCAGAATCCAAAGGGTAAAGAGGATCTTCGCCTAGCCACCGAGATATTGTAGATTACTTTGCTGAAAACAATTCTAAACAAAATGATTACAGAGAGTTGATAACTATCTGACCACAAAAAGCCACCGAGAGAGGCGAAA
>JADWOT020001764.1:0-29000 GCA_036345935.2 Taenia hydatigena
TTTAGGCAAGTGGTGGTAGGGCCTAAAGACAATCATGGACAGCATGAATTGCAGTAAAGTCGAGTGGAACGGCTCACTTAGAAAATGATCACCTGAGAGAAGTTACATGCTAGCGAGGCTTACGTTTGCATTCCTCCACTTCAGGTGATGTTCCACTCTGTGTGTAATCGACGGTCACTGTCAAACGCGATACTTCTGTCTCCCACATGAAAGTGTCATTTTTAGCGTCGATCCGTGGGAAGAATATTCCGTAAAATATCCTCAAATCCAAGGTCTTGTCTTCCATCATGCTGACTGACGAAATTAAGAACAAAGATCCATGATGGCAAAGGTGCATCAAGTGGTGGTAAATACAAAGAACATTTCAAATAGGGCCGCGAGTTTTGCGTGCAGACCTATGAGAGAAAATGTTTGCTTCCTCACTTTGCTTTCTTTTATTATCTGAGCTTCTTCATTGGCAAAATAATTGTCCATAAAATTTCTCTTAGCGCACAGATTTTTAGGACTTACTGCAGGAGAAGTGGCCTTGGTGTAGAAGCTTAGTCCCTCTCCAAATGCAACTTCTCGATTCACTTATGTAAAGTATGGCCTATTTTAGAATACATGCAATACTTAATCAAAAAGTACTGCAGAAAATATGTAAAACTGAGCAATAGATTGTCTGGAAACTGAACAGCCTACCAATCCATTGCCCTTTGCTCCTTGAACACCAAAATTTACGTAAAAATACCGCCGCCCTTTGACAAACCGCGAAAATGGGAACGACGTCATTAGATCCACACCACCTAACATTCGAACAGAGAAAGATGCGTTGCCTATCTCGAATCGCTTCTAGGAATTTCAATGACTGGACTGCTAATGCGTGGTAAATAGTGTGATACCTGGTTTGGGCGCTGGAAACTTGCAATTTGGCACAAAGTATGTGGTTGATATCAGCTTCGGATAGTTACCAAAGTCGATAATTTCAATCTTTTCCTGTTTAGTCACGTCTTCGATGGTAAGGCTAGCTTTTTCTAGAATAAAAACAATGCTAGTGAATGGAAGATACAGAAAATGCATTTATTTGGACCACAAATTGACTCCTCTTTGGTCAAATGCCAATTTGCATTTTGACTGGTTTACATCCAAGACTGCACGCTACAATCATCCAGGGTGCGATGGTTTCTTTCTTTTTAAGGTGTGATGTGTTCCATTTTTGCAACTAGCAAGTTGGCTTACATTTTGGGTGACTTTGCCTAGTAAAATGCTAGGTGTCTGATATCTAATAAGTGTATTGAGAAATAAAAGGATTGGAATGAATAAAATAGTGATCAAATATGGAGTAGTGAGAGGAGGTGAGCTTACCTTCGCTCCAATAACAGGGACTACCCCAATATTTGTCATAGGCCACACACCTGTAACACTTGATAAACATCTTGAGGACAGCTGTTGGGGTGTGCACTACTGGAAACTAAATGAAACAAAAGTAATACTGAAACACTGTGACCAATCAGCACAATGTTAATCTCGACCTGTATGTACCCAAAATGCACTTTAGTATGCATGTTTCAAAATTGTGTACCCATTAAAATACAGTATCCCACTTACATAGTTCTTCTTGTACTCGTACTCTAATGGATATGAGACTCCGAACGGCTTCCCAACAACACGGGAGCCCCACAACTTAGGGCCTGTTTCGCCTTTAAAGGGAAAGTCATTAGGACACTCCTTTTATCTTGGCATTGACACTTTTTCAAAATAGAGGAGAGGCAAACAGAGAAGGGGACCAGAAATGAGGAAATGAAGAAGAAGCATACCTGAGCATTGAGCTGTACACAGTAGTGCCACAATCACTTCCAGCATGATTTGTGTCTATTCCCTTCGTGCTTTTTTGCGAATTTATACACGTCCCACACTGACCTTGTAAGGCTGATTGGATCTCCTATTGCAACAAAATCGCCACAACTATGAAGTCACCGTGCTTTAGCGAAGAGGCAGATTTGTAAGCACGAAAGCCATAAACGCCTTGTTCATTCATTGTATCTGGGAAATGTGGATAGATTTAGCTTAGTTTTGCAATGTACTGAGGTAGAGGAACGTCGCCTCATCATACGAACGTGGGATTCATTGCGATGTCATATGACTAGAAATTGAAAGGCAGTTGCATAAAAAATGTGCTGATTAGGAGGAGGTGTGCACTAAGGCGGATTGATATTTAAGGTGGGGAATTTTAAATTGAATAATCTTACGTGTAAGTGAGCACTGCTTGTTACCGTTGCTTGTACCCTTGTGTGAACTGACTTCAAGCAGGCCTATTTTTACCCCTTTTAAGCACCGTCCGTTGAAAATCTCGTTCATGCGAGTAAATATGCTGAGATAAGTGGGATTTAACAGACCATCAGATGATGAGACTACATAAACTACGCACAAAATGTCAGTGAAGTGACTGCTTTGGTTTTACCATATCCGTAAGCATTTATCATATCGTTGAACGAGCGATGTTGCTTGAGGCTTCTATCATATGCGATTGTAAATATTTTCTCCATTCATGTCTTTTTGAAATCAGTACTTCAAAAACGATTAAGAGAAGGTTTCGTGGTGTGAGCTCCTATTACTTCTAATTTATTTTCTGGAGTGTGCGACAGTTGCAATCTCAAGATTGCGCTTATTCACATCTGCAAGTTTATTAGGCTGCGACTGGCTGCACTGTCAACGGAGGTTGCAGCGTGACACTTCGGTTTCATTTATTTGTGCCATCAACGCGAGAAACAGTCTCGGTCTTCTAAAAAATAGGTCATTGGGGTAAGGGTGCGTTGGCGCAGAAAGTGCAAAATGCCTGACTTTCAAAGCCAATTCACCAAAACCCAAAGTCCTTAATGCTGGCAGAATAAACTCCTCCATATCTAAAAGTAATATAATTCGTAGACTTCAAAAAATGGTCTAGTCTCAGTTTCAGCGGGGCTGCGACCTACTAGCCCTCTTCATCCGAAGTCATTTCGCATTCAAGACACCCGAGTGTGTCAGACACCATCGTTTGAAAATTTCACTGATAAAGAGGAAGCATATAGCAGTGTAGACTTATGCTTGAAATAAATCGTCTACCGTGTTGCTTGATATCAACCAGGTCTCTGCGCTTTCTTTCTAGTACTCGGTGCTGGGACTTCTATTGCTTCGCTTAACATGTTACAGAAATATACAAGGCGAGACAGTGATCGGCAATGCAATCACTTAGTTCACGCTAGTCAGTGAAGCCCGTTCATCACCTTGCCTTAATGCATTGCAACTCATTTTTCTTCTCTCTCATTTATACTCTCAGAATTAGTCTTGTCTCACATTTGCCAAAACTTCATAAAAGGCTTTGGGCAAGTTTAGGTGTGTAGAATCCTGTGCTTTTTAATTCTTCTCGAGAGTGTGCAATAGCTGCGACCTTAATATCGGGTTTCTTCGCATTCGTAGGCTGTGTCTAAGGGCAACATCAATAGAAAGGTGGAATGACATTTTCACCCAATGCATATGTGTCACGAGCACCAGCAGTTGTGGATTGCTTCAAAGAAATTCAGTGTTATGAGGTGACGACGTGGGTGGAGTTGCGTGTTCTCACACAAAGACCCACTAGAAACGTGTGGGTATACGAAATATATGTCGAGATCAATGCCGAACCACTAAACCTTGGCTGCTAAAGTCAACAAAAATGGCGCCTTAAACTTACGAATCAAATAAAATCAATGTCTCTAAATGTTTGGTTAAATTAATCTTTACGGCTAAAGTTCAATCTGCGAAACCAAAATATACCTACCATTCTGCACAGACTGAGTTAATTTCCGCACTGCTCATCAGCGTGTTCTGAATACAATTGTCACTACAGTTGGAAACCATTTTCGCTGGCTAGGTAAAGATTCGAAACACGGGATGGGATGCTGTGGACTTTTGAAGGGGTAACTTCCATTTTGGAATAAGAAGTGCTTCGCAGCACACACAATCTGCAAACTACTAATTATTAAATGGAAGTGGTGATTTGAAGAAGGGTTTCAGTCTGCGTGTTAAGAGGATGCTGCTCATGCTTGGACCACTTCAAATTAGCTACCAATGCGGTCCTTTTTTACGCCTATTCAGATCGCAAACAGACTTAACAATTGCAGATGGATAGCGACTATTAGCGATGCCACTATTCTGGGTCGCTTACTTCATGCGTAACCGCGAGTCGCTGCAGCATCCGTTACCTTCATTTATAACACAGGTGCATATAAAAACGCGCAATTTTCGAGTCAATGCCAGATTACACACTAAATGCGTCAAACCTACAAGCCTCACTGCCACCTTTGTTAACAACCCCTTGTCTTTTGTACCCGCGACAGTTCTTGTATGCCGATGAAGCCAACACTAAAGCGACCGTCGCTGCTAGCGAAGTTATGAAGATTTTTGATGCTGCACTTTGTACTACTGCAAATTTAGTGTCCGTAAATCGCCTGCTTTCACAATTTGATTTAGCCGTTATTTCTGCAAACAAAGCCCAAATTGTAAAAGGGACGAAAAGACTTTACTTCTTTTAGGCACTATTGAGTTGAAGGTAGTGGCATACTGCATTGGTATGCGAATCAGGTGACCTCACACCTCCTACAAAACAAAACCGATAGAACCTCCCTTCTGAACTCCTCTGTCACTCATGCAGAAGTACACGTTGAAACGGTTCCCTGCTTCGCTGTTTATGGTCATCAGTGCAGTTTTGATCAGATGCAATGAACTTCACGCATTTGCCTTAAATCATGTTCTCGCACTTTGTAGCGTTGACTGCTTAATTCACAAATCTTCCCCTTTTCTGTCCCAACCGTCCATTCCTTCCTTTCATGTTTGATTTCCGGATGCTTTACACGATGATGAGAACATGGCTACATTTACGACGAGCTCGTAGTTCAAGGGCGAGACTGTAGCACAGCCTCTACTTCACTGTCTTCTTACTAATCGCAGTTTTAAGGGAATTGTTCGATAAGTCTGCGATTTATCAAATCCTTAGCCTAACCCCAAGAACAACAGCCTAGGTTTTTAAACCATTTTTTATAATTGCTTAGTTCATTTGCTGAGTTTGCTTGCAGTGTGGAGCATTTAACTTTGCATCCTAGAATTTGAATGTATCCTTGCTTGGAAGTGGACTATAGCAAACAATCTTCTGTATTCTTCCTTTTGCGCTGTTTTAAAGAGCAGCCTTATTAAAGTCAAAACCGGTCGTCCACATGTTCTAAACCTCCGAATCAGCTGGATCCTCCCATAATAAGTACCAAGTTAGTAAGCTGACCTCTGCATCTTTAAGTATTTGCTTTCGTTTTATGCACCTGTAGAAAGATCCCAAATCTGAAAATCTGTTTGAACCCACGAAATGCATCTCAATTCGAATGACCACAGTATTTCCTGCAGTTTTGTTCCATGGGGCCTTCTAGTTTGTAGATTAATAAAGGTTAGTCCTCAAGAGCTCGATTCCTGAAAATATATCCTTCCTCAAGTTTTCTTAAGAAATTACAAGTACGCCATAGTCAATCCGTGTTTTAACGCAAAAAAGTAAAAACAGCAGGAACATGGTTGCCAATATGCCCGATCCTAGACGTTTTGCGATTAACCAGAGGATGGAATTGGATAACATCTGAGTGGAATGCATACTATGCATACAGTAGGGCTTTGAGCTAGTGACAGGGCATGAGAGTCAGCTCGTCTCGACATAGTGCAGCGGCAGAGACCCAATGTGGTCCCGTATCCTGTGGAAACAATGACAAAGATAGTCAGCTCCTCAGAACTCTTGCTTTGAATGAATGAGCATTCACTAGTGTCCCCGGAAATCGGCTTCGGAGATTCGGTAGTCCTACAGACGTCCAGTTTGTTCAAAATTAGGTGCTCTTAGGTTGTGCATTCAAATGTTTCTGCATCATGTCTACCTAACTGTATTTGCACAAGAGCCTACAGCATTGCGGAGACAACACACTGTTAATTGGAAGCGTTCGATGAGACCCAATACCCATCTTTTCCTTAGTTTATTGTTTTAGTAGACTGACATTAGTTTTCCCATCAATTCTGCTCCCGCTCTCTCGGTAATGTTTCCTTAGCATTCAAGGACGATCCGATCCATCCACCCAGTGCAAACGCTTAAACGCAAATAAAAAAGGCTACTGAAATCAAGCTGACCCCTGCAGACGAGGTCTGTAGCGAAATCTTACTAAACGCCTCTTTCTTCGATAACTTAAAGTGAATTTTTATTTATCAGTCATTATTTTATATCATATCACCGTTTGTAAAACTGCGAGAATCTTAAAATTGTGACAATGTAGACAAACACTCAACTTTTGCTGTATGCTACCAGCAAGTTAAAAAACTGCTTGTGAAGTCGGTCCAACAATAGGAGGAGCAGCATATTGCTTCTCATCTTAATTTTGGACGCAATGAATTCAACAAATTTGTTTTAACAATGACGAGTTCTAGTGGCCCATTTGCAAGTGAACAAAACACGCACTCATAGATGTGGTTACTCATCATACACTCCGAGGTTTAGGTTACAGACCTCACGTAATCTTTGTCTTAGTGCGCCGTTGGTGTGGTTTAAACGGCGGTGCAGAAGTGTGGTTTTGACATGCCATACGATTATTTTAACGGCTTAAAGCTAAACGAAGGAACGGCCTCGTTTTAATCAGGTCTGCAGCGAGTTGTTGCCCACCATTTAAATAGTACTTGTTTTACAGCATCGGCATTTGTCTGTTTGGCCAACTTAGGACCCTCACTCCTCTTTCTTTTCATTTTTCCGTTTTCTTGCAGCACTACCCGTGCAAGAAGTTACCACAAATTGATGAAGCATGCAAAATACTTAAGTAACGCCGTCTATAACGCAAAATCGAAGATATTCGCTAGCCTTCTTCTGTGGCCTGGTAATGGATCGCATCATTTTCTTCAATAAATGTCGGTCATGTCGCCATGGCTTCTCTCCTAGGATGGCTACCTAAACAAGGCACTATCTGCATCTCAAATGTCTCCTCTAAGCATTTTCTTGCCGCGTCATCAAGGCGATCATCAATATTTAAAACCTTTTCTCCTTTTTCCTCCTTTAAACAGCTTTCACCCTCATATTCCTCCTGTTTCCGGTGCCACTCATCCTTGTCATTTAACATCTCTCTCTTCGCAGACGCATTCATAAGGGAATGCAGCTCTTTTGTGGTTTGTGTCACTTCTTCTCAAAATGCTGTTTTGTGATCGTAGAATTTACAATGAACGACTTCTAGGTGTGAAAACTTCACATCAAATGTTTTGATAGAGCCTTTGTCTTTTGCAAGTTTACCGGATTTAACTGCATCGTGACAATTTGTTTTGGTCAAAATTATTTGTTATTGGTGCTATATGCATCTGAGCAGGCGTGGTAATTTGGGGCAAACTGATCTCTATTGCCTATTGTCTGCTGTAGTTGCGCATGTGATCTGGCGTTGGTCATTTAGCGGTGCACATTCCTTTCCTTTAATTAATATCCATTAGCAAAATCGTTTGGTGCGCTCGAGCATTCGCTCCTTTGCCTGCCTGCATGTTAGGCAGCATCTGCGGCTGTCATGGGAAGGACTAGAGAGCAGTAGCAATGCTTGATTGAATTTAGTAGAGACACGTATGACACCGATGCCGCTGTTAATTTCAACACTGATGATGATAGTAGTGATAACTGTCGCGGTTCTTTAAATATGCCTTGTAGGCGTGAGGACGATTTAACCATGGTCGTGGAAGTACGTGGTTGCTCTCCTGGGTTTGGAACACTATCGTCGTGAATATTGCCACTCCGCTACCTCATGTTCTCTCTGTGCTTATAACAAAGATGTCAAGAAACATCCAACATTCTCAAATCAGGGGTAATGGAGGATAAGGGTAGTCTACAGTGTCAGCAGACAGATAGAAGTAAATGAAAACGCAGCAGTATATTGTGATGGGCTTCATCCATTTTATCATGGTTGGATTTGGAGCTACTTGATGACAAAGAGGCTATTCGAGTTGTATCAAAGACATCCGTTGCAGATGGTGGAAGCAGATCCTCCCCATGCGTATTCGTCTCTGTGCAGCGCCAGATTTGTTAGCTAAGCCGAAATGGCCTGTGCCACTGCACACTGTCTTGAGCAATCTCAACTTAATTTGCGCTATCTTACTCTATAGCAATCATTCAATGAAGCGTTCTACCCGTTCTTGCCATTATCCTAGTCTCCGCCAAAAATGTTCAGCACTAGGATGTGTGCATTTGGCCTAAAAATTTTTTTTACCTTTGCCCTAAATGGCTGTTGACGATGCAATATATATTACTTAGCATTTGCAGGTTTTTTTTGGAGAATTTTTTGACGTGTGGATGCTATTGATGAGCCGAAGTCTAGGACTGCGTCTTGGCCGTGTTCCACGACTTTGCTTCGTGGGGTTAGTGATCTAAACGCATCATCTGGACTCGCTCATTGAGGCCACTTCAAGTAATCCAATGGTGCTGCTACGTGACTTTCCTTCTCATTTGTGCCTAATCCAAACTGTTGTCCAGAATGAGTTGTAAACTGCTGTTTTGAACTAAGTAGTGCTAAAGAATGAAGCAGTGACATTAGGAGCAGTAGTGTGCAATTAGGTCAGATGGGATCAACCGTGTCATCCAAAGACTGATAGGTGCACCACTGTTGATGTAGTAAAAATTGAGGCCTCGTGGATTGCATTCGCAGGTGCATGGGCAACTGCAACAAGCAATGCAAAGTAAAGTAAAGGAGAAAAGGAAGAAAGAAAGTGGACCGGTTCTCTATTAAGATGTTGTTATTGCAACCATCACCTCTGTTCAGACCTTATTTTCTTCGTATTGAACAAAGCTGCTCCTAACCCATGCTTGCTGTTTTCGTTTAGCAGGTCCGAGTGCCGATGATGTGTGGATCGAATGCAGACGAGAGGTTCGCTGTCCAAGACGGGTTTTATGTGCAGTTTGTTGGTGTAGAAACAACGCTGCCATCGTGAAGTTCATAAAGTCCAAGCGTCAAGAAGGAGAGGGGATACTAGAGAGATTAATTGTGTCTTCCGGCAACATTCTAACGCGGAACAGCATAAAACCCCCTAAAACCTGAATCCTTACTGATTCCAATGCCTACGTCTTCCTTGCCAAGCTATGGTGGAGTCTCTGCAGCATTGTATGTTTCTGTTAATTTTACATCACTTGTAAATTTTTCCTTTTTTGTGGTTTTTTGCAAACAGAAGAACGTGAGGATTGAATGAGTTTGCGTAGGGGATGATAAATTTGCTTATTGATAGATATAAACGAGGTGTGTGAGATGAAGTGGTCCACTTCAAATAGTCTTCGCCGTTGAGACGCAAGAGGTAATCAACCTTGGAAGTGTCAATTAAATGCAGTTTAAGTAGTGGCCACATTCACTGGCAAACGTGAATTCATATCTCGTGGAAAAATGCATTTGAATTTTGGAAAGCCTTATGCAAAAGGTACAGGTAAGCGATGTACTCATAATCAGGCGTATCCAGCATTTGGCAGGTAGCAAATGAACGCGTTGTGAGGGTGAAAATTTGTATTGCCTGTGTTTCGAGCTGATGTCTTGATGGTCACGGGTGATTCTCTACATAGCAGATCAGGTCAGCACCAAATCAGACAGATTTTACTAAGCTGATGGCCGCTGGCGACTAATATAATAATCGAAGTGTATATCGCCTGTGTTAGGGCAGCAGGATTTTTAGTCACCACGGTTCGTGCCTGTGAATTCACACAGAGCTATAGACATGCACTTCATAACTAACTAAACTTTTTGAGTTTGACTAAAATATTTACTGTAAAAACAATATTATTTGTCTCTGAATAAGTTTTCGAAATTCGATGCAACTTCAGATAGTGTAGAATCGTCAGAGGGACTAGGTGACAGCCTTCAAGCATCCCTTCATCACATTGAAAATTTTATAATTGGCACCGTTGGCTGAATGACACCAAAGGCTGACCATGGTGAGCGCTGGGGACAGCAGTGACTTGTTGTATGACCTCAGGCATGCAAATCGCCTTGTTTAAGGACGCATTACCAACTCACGTAACGCTTATGATGACCTGGCACCCTGTCTGAGGTTTCAGTCTTCTGTCAAATACTACACAGTTTTCTGCATTGTTAGTGCTCCGTTATTGCGTCATTGGTCCATATAAAAAGCCAGATTACCCCCTAGACCTTAACCATACAGGTATTTAATCTCAAAAATGCACTTGAGCTCTAGCCAGTAGTTTAGCGTCACTATGCAACCGATGTGATTTGATTTGAGTCCGGTGGTGTACTATCGCGTTGTTTGATCTTTATTACTGTCTTTGGACTCGTTTGGCTCCTTACACTATACTTCATTGTGCTCAGAATTCTACCTTTGCGTCATTAGACATTTCGGTAGCCTAACGCTCTACTTAATTGTCCGTTGTTAGCTGTTTTGTCCCTCCAAAATACCACTAATTCCTACCAAGGGGCAGATCACTGAGCAATTCAATCTCTACTGGGGACTTAAACTCCAGTCAGGAGTGCAATTTACGTCATTTGCCCTTCGCATTGACTTTACTCGTGTTCTTAAGTTTACGAGTGCATTATTTTGCTCTTATTGAGCTGGCCATCTTCCGAGCCACAACAGAAATACAATTTTTAATTTGCAGACCATTATCTACGTCAAAGAAAGGTTTATTATGACCAGTGTAGTCTTCTTTTTAATTTTGCTGTGGAATGTCAATAAAGGCTGACGGCGGGTGCAAATGTCTAGTGTGTAAAGAAAAGCACAAAGACTTGAGTTGCATGCAGCAACACCCCTTGCGTCGCAGTAATTGCAAGCTCTGTTCGCTCGTCCACTGTTTCAAGGAAATAAACACACTTTTGGAAGTGGAGCGCTGCGCAAACGCACAAGTAGGCAGGGTCTAACTGCATTCCGTGCTCCTTGCCCTTCCAGTAAAACCAATCCCATGCACTTGCTACGTTTCTGTTCCAATGTAGACGGAAATGCGTCCCCAGAATCGAATCCGAGATGAATGGAAAAATCCAAGAATGCTGGGAAACAAGTGTCTCCTCATTCACATATGCTTAAAGAGACGCGAGAGTGCTCTACTGAAGAATAGCGCAGAAAATTTATCGCTGCATCATCTGTAAGTGTAATTTTGACTTCTTGGATTTGGATTATTTTGGCGTCTAATTACCTGCAGAAATTAGCCATCAATACCAGAAGCACGGCGACTGCCAAGGCAGCACTTACAGACCTTTTTAGCTGACCCGAGTATATGCGAGGCAAGGTGTCTGGAGATTTGATGGCATGGACGGCCATGCCAATGAACTCAAAGTGAGTGAATGCGAGCTCAGCCTATGAACGCTCTAGGTTGCCACTGCTACGAAAGCCACATGCCAAGCCGTAGTAATGGTGGTCCTGCATGTTGCAGACCAAACCAATGCATTGCTTTGCAATGAGCAATTAGCAAGTTGCGATGCAACGATACAGTTACCTGCTCTCTTAGAACACGACAACCAAGCAAAATTGCCTTGAATTTTCAAATATGTTGTGACCTGGGGTGCAGGAATGTTATGTAGGTCTGGTCTATTCATATCCTTTCCTCTCGGCCACCATGACAGAGCTTTGTTTCTATCCCTGCCGTCTTGGACTACGTAGACCACTTGCAGTGTGATATCCAACGCAGTTACTGGACAGTAGCCTGCAGTCGCAACCTAACCACTACTTTCCTTCATTTTTAGGCCCCTGTGGGACCAGCCAAACAATGACAGCTCGTAGACTTAGTCCGAGCCGCATCGATTCTCACCATACAAAACCAGTAAGGTAAGGACCGATAAACGGTGGCGACTGTCCACCCACTTTAAGCCTGTCAACTCCAGATGCCTTGCCCTTAGTTCTTTTCGTAGGTTTCCTTGTCTTATTCAGCATGTTCTAACAAAATAACCTAATCATCGTCAACCACTACGCATTACCTGCGCAAATCGTTTTCGAGTTGTTTAATCTTTGCTACCATTCTTCTTGATGTCGGCAGCAAAGCGTCTCATTTACTAACTAGCTATTCAGTAGCATCTCTCTCCAGTAGCACACCCTCGTTATTATGCCAATGATAGTAGCACAGCACCGCTCGTGCGCCATTAAACTGACTATTAAGCAGACTACTTAATGATCTAATGGATGAAAGCGATGCTGACCAGACATTTAGATGTTTACTATATTCACCTGTTAGTTTTCATTATTTTGGCGGTGCTCAGTGATTAGGCGGGGTTAAGTAATGCCTAACTACAGATCAATCGTGGGTTTAGTCTCGCATGAACTTTTCCTAGTCCTCTTACCACGTAGGAAACGAAGGTATCTGCCAAGATGAAATACGGCATTCGTGGCAATTCCTTTTCCTTCGCATTCCCGCAAGCATTCCTGGTGTGAGGAGATCTGATGTTCATGGCGCCTGTATCATTATCGATGATGCAGTCAGTATAGTTGGATTCTCTACCTCAAGAGAATCGAGTCGCTGCTGCAGAACTCGGTTTGATTTGTCTTCCCGCCTCACGCCTGCAATGCACATTTAAAGAACCCAAGTATCACAACATCTGCAGAACAGTAGTCTTTCTCCATAATATCAAATTTTAAGAACTGATAATGAAGAAACAAAGGAATAACTGGAGTACATTTATTGCTTGCCACAGCTGTCAATGCTGCGCCTTGTGTTGAGAAGAATAGCTTCCTATCGTTCTGCTATTAGCACACAGCGCAGACCACTGAAACCAAAGAGTCAGCTCAGTTGAGAGTAAACTCAAATCGCGCCTCGTTTTGGGCAGCGTATGCAACAGAGCATTCCCTTATATGTTTTGGATCTTGCTACATCTTGACTGAGTTATCACATCCACAGAACTAACTTCCGCATAAATCATGCCCAAAGCGAATAAATAGATTTATGTCCTTTTAGCTGATAGTGTCCCACTGAAATGTCTTGGATTCCAACGAAATCTCTGCTGCTGAAAATGTCAATTCTAATTATTATGCGATGAGGTATCGAGAAAGACAGGAAGAGAATACGTATTAATTCATAGAATGTACGGTCTGCGCAACAATTAATCGTTTCTGAAAGCTGGATGATTAAAAGAACACAATAGTGTAATGTTAAAAACTAGCTTCGCATAGATTACCTTTGCTTAACCTTTTGCATAAATGATTTCTAAATATGCCGCCATTTATTTTATATACCATAGTTACCCTGCAAAAATTGGTTTTAACTTGAATGGTCCCGATAAAGTGTAAGAATCAAGGCATTAAAGCGATGTAAATCTTTTGATTTTTACTTACCCACACACAGTCACAATGGAAAAATATCTAGTTCCCGACTTTTATTAAGTCATGCTTTTTTCCTCCTTTGATTCCACATCCTCATATTGCCACTGTCTTGCCAAATAAGCCAAATTAGCATTCATTAGTTATGCTGCCCGCATCCAAGTTGGCCACATCTATTAAGAGTAGGCATTCAAAATATTGCGTATATAGAATCTACTTGATTCCACCAATACATCGTTGTCGGTCACAAAATAAGTGTTGTCGATTCCGCCAACCCGGTTTTAACACAGACACTAGCACCCACAGTAAAACCAATCAAATCCCGTCCGTGATAGTCACTAACCACTTCAGTTCGGTGAATGGTAAATGCAGTCAACTCCTATCCGACCGTCTACAGTTTAATCACAGCCTGGCTCAATGGTCGTTTATTTGTCTCGGCGTCAAATGATTGGAGTAATGCACGCTGCTAATCAACAAAACAATGCCCAGTTAAAATTCAGTTGCCCATGCCCCTTTATGCAGATGACCGTGCTCCAGACAGCTATTGCAAGAACTAGCCCCATGGTAGTTTTTTAACAAGGGAAGGGTGAGTCTGGTATAGACACATGTGCTCACTTCTATTCCCTATACATTGTGACATAGTGTCCTCGACATCTTAGAGCGATGACTGACCACAGTTAACTTTTGTTCTCATTTGTGCTTTTGCTGCACATCTTGCGGATGTTATAGTCTAAAAAAGCGCCAGTGAATGTGGAAACGGATTCCATGGATAACATGACGAGACTTTAACTCTAGGATTGTATAACGACCAGATAAATCTATCTCAGGATAAAGTTGACTCAGGTATAATTTTTGTGCCCAAACAGTGTACCCACGACCTCCCCTCCTCCATTGAAATTGCTTTTTTGAGGTATTCATCACATTTGTATCCAAACGGATAGGACGACACCCAAGACCGGAACCCTCCTCATATGCTTTCTGCATGAACCATCAGCGTTTGGTTTTACAGTAGGTTTTGAAGCATGATAGGCTCCATCATCACCTACGTTTAGAATGCACACGCATACATCAAAATAATACGGCACCTCCTTGGTGGCATCTTCATATCGTTCAAGGCTGATCTCATTTGCTGGAAGTGATGGGCCATTAGCTCTTAATCCTGATTGCTCACACTGAGACAATGGAATATTCTATCTCTTCTGACACACCTATTTGAAGATTCGAAAAATCCGGAGTGCATGTTTCGAGGGGACTAAAAAGCTCGTTTTCGATATATGCCATTGTATTATAAGGCAGTGTTTTCTCAACTTTGAGAAGCGAAATTGTAAAATGCGCAGGACGCTTCACTCAATCTATTGACATGGAATCATTATTTTAATGTTAGCAAGATTGGTCCATGATGTGTAAATTGCATGCCGCCATTAATGCTATCAGCCAATCAGGTGGCAGTCCATTTTTGACCGTCCTTTCTGCAGATTGGTCCATTTTGATGCCGTTGTTGCCTGGTTAATTTGATTACTTGGACAAGGCTACCTCACTATTACTACGAGCGTTGTCTGGAAAAATTACTGGATGTCCGCACAGTTTCATCCAGGCAGCGTCCGAAGTCTCACTACACCTGTAAGCAAAAGCAGAATTTTTGCAAAACGCTGTGTAGCATTACAGCAAAAGAGGTGGATAAGGATGATACGCTGGTGACATCGGCTGTACACCGCACTTTACCATAGAGGAGGGAGACCATCGTGCAAATAATCCTAAAACTTGGCCCCCAATTGCAAAAGACTGCTTGAACAAGCCTGCATTCAAAGGCACTCTCCACCAGTAGAATGCTATGCGAAACACCAGTTTGCTGAGGTTAGGTCAAACTAAAATGTTCATAGGCCATGATGGGGTGGCTACTGTGTCCATAAGCTCAGTGATATTTGGAATATGCGCAACACAACGCAGGCACTTTCTCTTTTGGCCTTCATTTCACCATTTCAGCACAAAATTTGCACCTGCGTTGCAACTCTGGATGTACTTCTTAAATCTGTCCCATCCATCTCGTGTTGGATTAATAAGGAAGGCCGTATTCTACACTCCCACCATAATCCTTATCACTTGCAACGAAACAACGAAAAAATGAGTGCAATCATGGAAGGAGGTGAAATGTTTTACGTCCGAAGTTGTGCAACACTAACTTTGATTTGACCTGGTACTAGCATCAAAGTGCTAAGCAGCTAAAGCTTTATGGACAAAATCAAAGTGGGCTATTCTCCAAAGTCAGCCTTAGCTCTAGACTATAGCCACTAAATGTAGAGCTTCTCCAATATTTTCTAAGTTCTGTAGATGTCTCTGATGATTTTGCGCCTAGTGCACTGGTAGGTATCCGCCGTTTACACAAGTTCGCTATTTTCTCGATATCCAGAATAATAGATACAAATAGCAATTGTGTACCCGTTATGTCTAAATGCAGCTTAATCTTAGAACCAGTAAGCAGCATGAATCGCAATAGGATTTTTATCCATTATTTTGTCAAAGTTTACGAAGGCCACCATCATCAGAACGAGATATTTTCTCAGCGTTTCCCTTTTTGGACATCATTTATACGCGGAATTCAGACCTCTTCTAAGTCCAGGCAAGCCTTCAGAGCTTAGCCATGGTGATCTTTTTATACGCGTCCTTACCATTTAACCTATTGATCAATTTTTCCCAGAACTAAATTGGGTGTTTACGAGTGACAAGTTTATTAAGCAGTCATTGAGATCCGACATTCGTGTATGGTCTGCACTGAACAGACAAGGCACGAGTAAACTACTGTTCTAGTATTCTTCGTAAAAGAGCAAAGTTATGCAAGCTCTACCTGCTTCCAGGATGCTGTTGCTGATAGCGACGGCCAAACTGAAGACATCAGACGTCTCTTCAACGTAAGCTGATCCGATCGTGAAGATGCTGCCAGGTATTCCGTAAGGCCATTGAATGACACCAAAAAGCTTAACCTGGATACGGAGAGTCGGGTGTCCCGCGATGTGGCGGGCTTGGGCTACAAATCAGACTCTTAACGCAAGGATGACGATTTTGACTATGCAAACAGACATCCGAAAGACAAAATATACGGTCTTTTTCAGCCGGATCATGTGTTGCTTATTAACCTAGAAATGGACTTTACTCTTAAATGTGGAACTGTAGAAATCTATACGAAACCTTGAATGGGATGAAAGCATCGGTCAACCAGGGCTTAGATCCATGTCGAGAATGAGTGTTTCGTCAGATGCGGTGGTTCATTAAGTTTGCACCCACACAGCGTATGGCACATCGCGTTTCACTCTAGCACAAATGAGTAACCATGTTGTCGCTTTAGCTCCCTAAATTTGCATTCCTTCTCATCACACTTATCACAACCTGCAAATCCTTTCGCCTTTACCGATGCTCCACAGGACTTAAATTCATTCTTTGTCTCACTGCTTCTCCTTTTCCCTCTTCTACTATCCCCTTCATATAACATTAACTTAAAAGCTCTTTTTAGTGTATTTTGTACGGGAACTCCTTTGTAGAATTTCATAATTGCCACAACTTACATTTCGTAACAGCTGCTGTTCAATTCCATATTTTCAAGAGAGTAGTGTCCTAAGGCGGAAAATCGACTCAGCATGTACTGTTTGGAATAATTAAGGGACAAATCTAGGCCACACAGTCATTCTTATTTCATTCATGGGGCATTGCCGAACTTGCCTAGGGTTATCCAAGGCACGAGCTCTTTGATTCCCTAACTGGGTAATACTCTGATATCTGGAGGGACAGGGAATGCCAAAATTGACTAGGTTGAGAAAGTTAAAACACATTTTACCGAGCAGGCGGAAGGTATATGCTCGTGAGGAAACCTGTTTCGTTGCATTTTAAAGCTACAAAATTCATTATCCTTGTAAAGCGAAAGCCTATCATCAAGTGTTTAGCGCAGATTAGTAGACTAATTTTTACTTTCTTCCTAACATCAGCAACTATCATTGTATATGGGACGAGAGGTGTCTAAATCATAACGACTGTCTTTGGACAACGTTGAAGTAGCTAGACCATGATGTGCGATTCGCTTTATATTCTTGATGCTGTTCCCCTCTGTCATGGTATTCACCAATAGGCTAGTCCTCAGGGCAATTTGATCGGAATGCAACCCTTCGTTGGGGGGTTCAGCTTACTCACAAAACGTGCCATGTTTGGAACAACGCAGAGCATTTCAATGGTCCCAATTAAGGGACCACTACAGAAATGAAAAACTGAAGAATAGATTGTGCGCGCGACCGCAGCTCAGATAGACGAGAAGAAACAGCACTGTGCAGCCACCTAAACTACCATCTTGGATGGTTCTGTGCCATCAGTGTTGAGGTTGAAGAGTTGAGCATCAGGTAGTCTCACGGCTTACCGATTTAGCTAAGCTAAGGGCGTATCCAGCATCTCGGTGTTGAGCTCGAGATTTCGTTTGTGATGGAGGGTGAAGGAGAGAATGATAAAGAATGATGGGAGAAAATTAGCGTTAGATTAATGGCCGATGTTGAGCTCGAAAGCTCATTCGTGAGAGAGGATAATAGAAAGAGAGTGAAGGAGAACGGCAGAAGACATTTAACATCCTGCAAATGGTCAATGTCTAGTTCAGGATTTTATTAAAGATGAAGGGTGATTGCAAAGGGATAAAAATAGAGAAGCGAGAGAGTGGCATTGATTGAATGACCGATGTTAAGCAGGAGATTTCATTGGCAATGGAGGACGAAAGAGAGAGAGGAGAAGTTTGATATTGTGTGATTAATTAATGTTTACTAAGAAATTTCTCTTAAATGATGGTGATGAAGTGGGAGAAAGATAAAGATCGGAGGAAATTGGCGTTGAATGAATGACTGATGTTGAGAATGAGATTTTATTAGCGATGGGAGGTGAGGGAGAGATAAAGAAAGAGAGCGGAGACAGTTGGCATTGTGCAAATGATCGATGATGAGCACGTGTTTCATTGGTGAAGGAGAGTGGTAGAGAGGGACAAAGAGCGGGAGAAGGCGATTGACATTAAGTGAATGACTGATGTTGATCACGAGATCACTTTGGTAATGGAGAGAGAGAGAGTGAGAATAATAAAGTGAGTTGTCGAGATGGAATTTAGCATTTTGCAAATGATCGTTAGTGAGCGCGAGCTTTCATTGGCGAAGAAAGGTGATAGAGACACAGCTCAAGAAATAGGGAGGAGACAATTAGCAGTAGGTGAAGGATCGGTGCTGAGCACGTGTGTTTAGCGGGGATGGAGAGAGTGAGCGAGAAGGAGAGAGCGAGAAAGGAGACTTTTATCAATGTTAGAATAACCAATGATGAGCGCGTTTTTTGTGGTAGTGTAGAGTGTGGCAGATAAAGAGAGGGAAAGAAGAGACAGCAATAAATAAGTGATGGATATTAAGGACGTGAGGTCCATGTTGTGGGAGAGATAATGGATTTGTTAATTCCCATCACATCTTCTTGTCTTCTCGTCTTCCTGGAATTTATTGTGATTTAAAAAGACCCTGTATTTCTCAGCTAAGAAGGAATCAAATGTTGCCGTATACCAGCTCCCACGTCTCTTTCATTGCTGGCGATTTTGAGCCAAACGACATCAATAGTAGTAGATTGCTATGCCATCACTACCGCCCACTGCAGAACTGTACCTTTCTTTATTCAACGGTGCATAGCAGGTATATATAAATATAAGGTAGCGAACAATGGCATGAGTCTTCTTGGTAGAAAAGATTACAAAGTTAGGCAGATAAAATAGAACACACATTTATGAAGAAAAGTTATTGCAGATGTCGAAGGAATCACCACCTTCCCATGTGCAGTAGGACCAACGACAATCTGAGTGCAACTAAAATACAGTGTTTAATCTGGACACCCAGAAACTGATGACTGAAATGCTGCTAGGTCTAACAAAGCAATGCGGAAGGCTACTGCATCTGGGCTGTCATTTTGCTGTTTGTGGTAATGTTGGAAACCAATGAGATTTCAAAGTAACAAAGAGACTTAGATAAGTAGCATTTTAGGATTGAAACGCTTAGCCATCTGAGAGGAAATTGAGAAATGCCGGTCATTGCAGGTACGATGGAGGTGATTATGCCCAAATAAAGCAGTTAATTACCACAAACACAACTGCCCATTGTTCTACGAAAAATGATGTGTGAATATAATAACTGAACAAGAGTGGGTTCATAACATGTAAGATTGCTTATAAGCGCAAAAGAATTAAGGTGAGGCCATGGCGCAAAGAGGATCGCAAACTAAAAGCAAAGTGTCCAGCAGTTGTGCGTTTAAAATAAAAATCAAAGAGATGCAGTGAGATGCGCATTTAGGTGTGGTCTCTGCAGATGCTCCGATGCGGGCAATTGTCACTCAATTTCGCATCAGAGTTAGTTTTGGTAACTTAAGTGGAACAGAACAACAGATTTTGCTACCCTTTTGTCAGGAGCTAAAACAAAAGTAGTATCTTCGCCATATTGTCCTGGCTAGTTGGAAAGGCGTGAGAACACAGGTGGTGTCAAGAAAATTCCGTAAAATAAGCGCTTACCCAAGTAGGGCGTCGAGGCCGGTAATGGTTTTATGGGTGCTGCCGTGGTCGTATCTCCTAAAGCAAACGTTGCATGATTCGCATTTATTACCATTAGGATTGACGAATCAAAATTGTGAGACTGTTACAAGATTGCTTAAGTTGTTGGTTTTGAGGCATATTTGTGGCTAATTATCTAAGTTTCACTAAACTTTGGCTTAAGTGAATTACTTTACAAATGATGTCAAATAAGGACACTGCATTGACAGGGACTTTCCTCGCGTCATTCTAAATCGGTAACGTGCTATCTTTACTGATAAACTGACTTACTTCGTGCTCCCCCATACTCTAAAATGCAGAACGCAACATAAAGACCCTGAATCGTTAAGCAAGTGGTGGTAGGGTCTAAAGACAATCAAAGGCAGCATGAGTTGCAGTAAAGTCGAGTAAAACAGCTCACTTAGAAAATGATAACTTGAGAGAAGTTATATGCTTGTTAGGCTTACGCTTGCATTCCTCCACTTCAGGTGATGTTCCATTCTGTGTGTAATCGGCAGGCACTGTCAAATACGATTCATTTGTCACCCACATGAAAGTGCCATTTTTGCGTCGGTCCGTGGGGTGAATCTTCCATAAAATATCCTCAAATCGAAGGCCTTGTCTTCCATCATACTGACAGACGAAATTAAGAACATAACACCCATGATGACAAGGTGCATCAAGTGGTGACAAATAAAATCATTGCTTTAAATAAGACTGCGAATTTTGTGTGTGAGGAAATGTTTGCTTCCTCACTTTGCTTTTTCTTATTATCTGAGCTTCTCCATTGACAAAATAGGTGTCCATAAAATTTCTTTTAGCACACAGGTTTCCAGGATTTACTGCGGGCGCGGTTGCCTCGCTGTACAAGCCTAGTCCCCTTCCAAATGCAACTTGTCGAATCGCTTACGTAAAGCATGGCCTAGTCTAGAATACGTGTAAGATTTAGCGAATCAGTGCTACAGAAAATATGTAAAATGAGCATTTGGTAGTCTGGAAACTGAGCAGCCTACCCATCCATCGCCTTCTGCTCCTTGAACACCGAATTCCAAGTAAAAAGTCCGCTGCCCTTTGACAAACCGCGAAAACGGGGACGACGTCATTAGATCCACACCACCTAACATTCGAACGGAGAAAGATGCGTTGCCCATCTCGAATTGCTAAAAGGAATTTTAATGACTGAGCTGTTATGTATGGCAAACAATGATACCTGCTTTGGGAACTGGAGACTTGCAATTTGGCACAAAGTACGTGGTTGATATTCGCTTATGGTTGTTGTCAAAGTCTATGATTTCAATCGCTTCCTGTTAAGCCACGTCTGCAATGGTAAGGCTAGCTTTTTTTAGAATAAAAACAATTGGCGTTTCGAATAGCTTATATTCATGAGATCATGCAACAATAATTTAGAGTGCGATAGTTTATTTCGTTTTAAGGGTATAATGTGTTCTAATTTTGCAACTAGCAAGCTAAACAATCAGCTTACCTTTTGAGTAACATTGCTTTATAAAATGCTAAGTGCCTGATATTTATCAAGTGTATTGGGAGATAAAAGGATTCAATTGAGTAAAACAGGGATCAAATAAAGAGTAGTGGGGAGAGGTGAGCGTACTTTCGCCCCAATAACATGGACTACCCCAATATTTGTCGAAGGCCACACACCTGTGGCACTTAATAAACATCTTGAGGGCAGTTGTTGAGGTGTACACTACTGGAGCCTAAATGCAACAAAAGTAATGTTGAAACACTGTGGCCAATCAGCACAATGTTAATCTCGACCTCTATGTACCCGAAATGCATCTCAGCATGCGTAATTCAAAATTGTGTACCCACTGAACTAGAGTAGCTTACTTACAAAAGTCTCCTTGTACTCGTATTCTAATGGATATGAGACACCGAACGGCTTCCCAACAACACGAGAACCTCACAATTTGGAGCCTGTTTCGCCTCTGAAGAGAAAGTCATTTCGAGACTTCGATTTTACAAATTTGCGTGCGCATTGCTTTAATTCTCATCATTCAACGATAATCAGATTTAAACCTCTTCATTGGCTCTTGAGAATTCGACTTATACTCTGGGTCTGCCGATCATCATTCGAGCGTCGTAGACGAAAAAACTATAAATAGGCGTAAGTGAACAAACCTACTCACGGTAACACCCTGGACAGTTTGGGGAACCAGCAGGTCAGCTAACATGCCACGAAGTTTGTAGGTGCATGTGATGCCCTACTTTATGCAGCCGTAACTACCAAGGATCCAGACCCCTTTGGATGCAAACAAACGTGAGACTGCATGTGAACTTCGAGTATCAAGAACGTCCTCGTGTTCTGTACAGCATCGTTTGCATTGAGAGGAAAGCAGAGGAGTGCAGATCTGTGAACTAATTTAATTGTAAAGGTCCGATGTTGATAAGAAAAACTGAAAGCGCTGTAATCAGGAGAGGAGAAAGCGCGAAAATATGAGTGCAAATACAGTGAAGAAACACGCATCGTTGACAAGGAAATAGAGAGAAGACGTGTGCGACCGACTCGTGTCGTGTTGACAAAACCGCCGGTTGTCTTAATTGTATACTAATTTCTCATTTCTAGCAGTTGCCAACGGCGATGCGACTCTAACTCTGGAACAATCCACTGACGCATTCTCACTCCATCCTGACATCCACTTCAGTGGCTGCGGTTTCCGCTGTAGCAGGTCAACGAACCAAGGGTTCTACTGCTCCGAATCCCTTAAATCTCGCCCTGTGCTAAACAGCGGTTCCGATACCATGGTATAGTGACAGGAAACGCGTGTATTCGCAGCCTCCACCTCGACACGCGTAGTTAACAGATGGCTGGTACGACGAAAATGCTGGCTATTTTCGATGTTTAAAACCACTGATTAAGTGACATTCGCACACAACTTCATTGTAGAGATAAGGTTTAACGACGATTATGTGCGCTTTCATAGACATTCATAGCCTGGTCACGCCAATAATCTGCATGAGAACCTAAATGCTGTGATCATTTGAAATGAAGCTTGATGCGAGGGTTCGTCCAGGCTTATAGTATTAAAATGAAAGTAAATAATAAAAGGCGCAAAGGCAAACTTACTTATTGGGTTCTTATTTTAAGGGAATCCAGCTGACTTGGAGGTTTAGAACATGTGGACGACCAGTTTTAACTTTAATTGGACTGCTATTTAAAACAGCGCGTAGAAAATGTGAAGGACTTTTGCTTCAGTCCACTTTCATTCAAGCGTGCAAAGTTAAATATCTTTTACACCATAAATAATCTCAGAAAATGGACTAGTCAAATACAAAAATAAGCCAAACGTTTAGGCTATTTTTGGAGTGGGGTAACGGTTAGATAAATTGCAGAGTCATCGAATATTTTCCTTCAAACTGTAATTACATGAAGGGAAAGGAAGTAGAGGTTGTGCTGCAAACTGGCAAAGCCCGATGGGTAAAACATCGGGTGATATCACTGGTACAAAGCCGTGAATGCGACCATTTTCTCATCATCGTATAAGACATGCAGAAATCCCACGTGAAAGGAAATGTTCAGTCGTGAAAATTGGACACTGCTGTCATGATTGGGGCGTTTGAGTGGGATAGTAAAGGAAGGAATGGATGATTTGGACTCAAAGGAGTAGAAGATTTGTAAAAATTAAGCAGTCAACGTCACAAACTGCAAGAACATGGTTTGAGGAAAATCAGTGAAGTTTATTGCATCAGGTCAGAACTGCACTGATGACCATAAACAGCGAAGCAGGGAACCGCTTTAACGTGCACTCCCGCATGAGTGACAGAGGAGTTTGGAAGGGACGTTCTACTAATTTCGCTCCGAAGGAAATGTGGGGTCGCCTGATTTGCATACAAATGCAGTATACCACTACCTTCAATTCAACAGCGCATAGAGAAAGCAAAGTCTTTTGTTCCCTTTTGCAAGTTGGGCTTTGTCAGCAGTTATTGACGCCTAATTAAATTGCAAATGTAAACAATTTGCGGACACGAAATTGACAATGGTGCGAAATGCGGTATCGGAAATCCTCATAACTTCGCTCACAGCTACGGTCGCTTTAGTGTTGGTTTGATTGGCATGCAAGAACTGTCGCGGGTATAAGGGAGAAGGACGTGTTAATAAAGATGGCTAGGAGGCGAGTAGGCTCACGCGCTCAGTGCGCAATTCGCCACCGACTCAAACCTTGCACGTTTTCATCTGTACTCTTATTAAAATTGCAGGTAATGGATGCTGCAACAACCCGCGGTTACACATAAATGAAGCACGTGGATTAGATTTGTGGCGCTGCTAATAGCTGCAATCTATCTGCGATTGTTAAGTTTCCTTGCTATTTGCGAAGGCGTAACTATGACTGCACTGATAGCATCCTCCTAACACACAGGCCAAAATTTTTCTTCAAATCACTGCTTATATCAAAAAATTAGTGGTTTGCAGATTGTGTGTGCTGCCAATCACTTCTTCTTCCGGAATGGAATTTACCACTTCAAAAGTCCACAGCATTCCATCCCATGTTTCGAATCTTCAGTTAGTCAATAAGAATGGTTTCTAACTGTATTGACAACTGTATCCAGAATGTGTTGACGGGCAGTGTGGAATTCAACGCATACTTGAAATTTGGCCATAAAGATTAATTTAAGCAAACATTTAGAGACAAATTTTATTTGATTCGTACGCTTAAGGTGTTATTTTTGCTGACTTTGGCAGCTAAGGCTTAGTGGTTTGGCCCTGATCTCGGCATATATTCCATATGCCCACACGTTTCTAGTGGGTCTTTGTGTGAGAACACACAACACCACCCACGTCGTCACCCACAACACTGAATTTCTTTGAAGCAACTCACAACTGCTGGTGCTTGCCACACATATGTACTGGGTGAAAATGTCATTCCGCCCTTCTATTGATGCTGCCCTTAGACACAGCTTACGGATGTGAAGAAGCCTCACCTTAAGATCGCAGCTATTGCACACTCTCGAGAAGAATAAGAAAGCACGGGATTTTTACACACCTAAACTTGCCTAAAGTCGTTTGTCAAGTGTTGGCAAATGTGAGATAAGACTAATTATGAGATTATAAGTAAGGGAGAGGAAAAATGAGTTAAAATGCATTAAGGCCAGGTGATGAACGGGCTTCATTGACTAGCGTATCAACCTCAAAATGCTACTCATTAAAATTTATTCGTTACTTAAAAACCTTACTAATTTCCAACATTACCACAAACGATAAAATGACAGCATGGATGCAGCTGCTTTCCGCATTGCTTTGTTAGACTTAACAGCATTCAACTCATCATTTCCTGGGTGTCCAGGTTAAAAGTTGGTCTTGTATTTCAGTTGTGCTCTGATTGTCGTTGATCCTAATGCACAGGGGAAGGCGGTGATTCCATCTGCAGCTGCAATAACTTTCCTTGATAAATGTGTGTTCCAATTTTTCTGCCTAACTTTGCAATCTTGTCTACCGAGAAGACTCCTTTCATTGTTCGCTGTCTTATATTTATGTATGTCTGCTATGCACTGTTGATTAAAGAAGGGCTGAGTACTGCAGTGGGCGGTGATGATGGCATAGCAATCTACTGCTGTTGATGTCAAGCAACGCGAAATCGTCAGCAATGAAAGAGACGTAGAAGCTGGTACGTGACGATACTTGATTTTCTCTTAGCTGAGGAATGCAGGATTCTTTGTAAATCACAATAAATTCCAGGAAGACGAGAAGACAAGAAGGTGTGATGGGAATTAACAAATCCATTATCTCTCCCACAATACAAAACTTACGTTCTTAACATCGATAACTCACCCATTGCCGTCTCTTCTTTCCTTCTCTTTATCTGCCACACTCTACACTACCACTAAAAACGCGCTCATCATTAGTTTTTCTAACATTGATAAAAGTCTCCTTTCTCGCTCTCTTCTTCTCGCTCACCATCTCCACCACCCTAAACACACGGGCTTAACATCGATCCTTTACCTAATGCTAATTTTCTTCTCTCTATTTCTTTAGCTTTGTCTCTATCACTCTCCTTCGCCAATGAAATCACGTGCTTAGCATCAATCATTCGCACAATGCTAACTGTCTCCGCACTCTTTTTTTCTCTCCCTCACCTTCCATCGCTAATAAAATCTCATTCTCAATATCCGTCATTCATTCAATGCTAATTGTCTCCTCTATCCCTCCCTATATCACACTCGATTCTAATAAAATTTCGTAGTGAACATTAATTAATCACACAATATTAAACTTCTCCTCTTTCCCTCTCATCCTTCATAGGCAACGAAATCTCGTGCTTAACATAGGTCATTTAATCAATGCCAGCTGTCTCTTCTCTCTGGTTTTATCTCCCTCACAATCACCCTTCGTCTTTAATAAAGCCTTAGCCTGAACATTGATCATTTTTCCCACAAGCGTAATTATTTGTTCTCAATACTGATACTTATTGAATTTTGCCCATAGAATTGACACGAAACGAGTCACACAGTGAAACGTCTTTCAGCTTAAAATATTGACCTTTCGATCACTTGAAATTTAACATGATCTAAGATGCAACTGCTTCGTGCATTGATTTTTAAACAATGTTGCAAATTACAATCACATTACAAATAAAACTAGTTGTAGAGCTATCCCGTAAGTGAAGGGGAACCTTTGCAGGCTGATAAACATGCAAATATAGATATTTATTTAAAGGGACTGTATTCTTTTCGCAACTCTAGCTCAAATTTACTGAAGTTACGCAATAGAGACAACAGAATGATTATAAAGCTTTGAGGTAGTCTTGGCTATGCCCAATGCAATTATGTCTAGGATTTGCTGAGTTCTCAGTGCATTAACCATCTTATCTCCCAGTAGAACTTCAATGAGCAAACTACTTCTAATAATCCATCAGTTTGCAATGGTACGAGACGATGTGCCAATCGTCCTTATCATCATTATATACGTACGTAAGGCCTCTGATTGAGACTACAACGAGGCGCTAATTGTTTAGAGCAGAATCATTTGACACGAATAGATTTAGCATCAATTGCGCCTAAGACCGCCCAGAAGCATGTGTGCAGACTAAGGAATGCATAAAAATCAACCGGTTAATTAAGCCCTAAAATCGCATGCAGAAAACATTGTTTAATGGTTGCCAAATGATTTGCCGATTGATGAATTTTGTGAAAACAAGAGCTACAATCACTTTTTTCAATTCGCAGTCGATTGTCAATCCTGATGAGCCATCGCCTTGGATGAATTTATCCCGCATAACTCCAATAGGGTGATAAACCAGGTATGCATATTTATATTTGGCATAATATCATTAAAGAATTAGCTTCAGATCGAACTCAATTACTCGGTTCCCCTGCATCAAGCATAAATGTTGCCTAAAAATTTTATCTGCCTCATATAAAACGGAGACATTGACTGTTAAGTCAAGATTTCGCAGAAGTCATGATTGTAAAGCAAATTTCTGCTGGTGGGTGTTATTTCTTCGCAAACGACTTATGTGTGGAATGGAAGAGGCTACATGGGCATTATTGGCCGATATAGAGTTTGATTACAAGTGGAGGACAAATAACCCCTAGATGTAAACGCACTCCTAAACAACGTGCGTTACTGCATTGCATCAACCACATAAGTTGTCATCGTGGGTCTGCACGTACGTGCAAACCATAAAATAACGGCACGATAAGCACCACACTGGCCTGTGATCTACGATCTCTACATTGGCAAGACCATAAGCGTTCATAGAACATTGTTAAATTTCTATGTTGAGAAGCCACATGCAACTCACAGTCTATGCGACACCTAAAATGTCAGCCGAAAATGTTGGCATCATGAGAGCATCGACGATGATCGGCAAGCACGGGTGTAGAGCTAAAAGTGCAGTGAGCACGAGGGCTACACGAGACAATTAGAGACAAGGCGACTGGTATATAAGCGGGCACACCTCAGAGCGCAAGTCAGTATCAAGGAGAGCAGAGACAACGAAATGGTGTGGGGAGGTTGGCCATGCTCGTATCCGTGGAAGTGGGCACCGTGGGGAGAGTTTGAGAAGGGTTCACAATATGGACAGAAGTGGGCATTGTGGTCTGTGCAGAAGCCGCACTGCTGGTCGCCGTGTGAGTGGTCGTGGGAGAAGAAGCCGCAATGGTGGTCGCCGTGTGGCCAACCGTGGGGATGGTCGCAGCAATGGTGGTAAACAGCAACCACCACCGAGGTTGTGCCTGCACCGAGGCTTGTGAAGGCGCCTCCACGTGCCAAGGAGGTGAAGGAGCTAGTCGGTGGTGTGCATGCCCTCCTCTACTTCTCCCTTGCTCTGAACGCCCAACTAATGCTATTATTCCTGTTTATCACTTAAAACTGCTTAATAAATGAATAGACATCTTTGCTTCAGCTTACATCGAGCTTTCCTTTGGCATTTCCTTGTTGGGTATGCGGAATGCATTGGCAAATGAAATCGGAGGTAATTTTTTCTCGTATTATTGCACTCGATTGTTTTAGGGTTTCGATTATTTTGTGCTTACTCGTTTTAAGGTTTTATGTGCCAGACTTCGGATCTATTCTGCTCTAGTGTTAAAAGCGTTATAGGTGCTCATCTAGGATGAATTGCGAAAACTAAAACATGCCTTACTCTTATTGTTTAGCTTTGAAGTGTTGTAAGCAGAGTTGAAACTCTTGCGGTCGGACAAAATACATAGGAGGCTATGCTAGGATATTTAGCTTAGAAATTTGAATGCGTTTACTGATTTCTGGTTGCTTTAAGCGGGATTTTCTAATCATCCGTAAGTCCTTGAAATTGTACTGCGATGACTTGTTATAGTTAACAACGATGATTGTTTTGAATTGCAACCTAATAATTTGCTGTCGCTTGCAGCTGAAGAAAAAATTTGTGAGCGGATGGGTTGGTGTCTCCACTTAACGGCTACATGTCACTATCAATCCCGAATTCGATTTGTAACGTAGCCTTGTCTGGAGGTATAAATGTGGAATAGCTTACTGTAATCCTCTATCAAATAATGAAACCCGTAGTGCTTATAAGTTTCCAAGTGCTTTCTCCTCTACCACTACCACTTCTACCAGCAATGACTATGACTAGCGCATTCGCTGATGGCATTAACCAGTGGCTCGGGAATAAACTGGAGAACATACCTTATTAAAATAAGCACGAGGAATTAATGGGTTTCTGATGTCTCTGATACCCTT